>JAAIXJ010000116.1:405895-503356 GCA_013403705.1 Heliconius hermathena | reverse complement strand
GAGATAAAGCCTTAGCTGCATTGATGATGGCGAAACGTCAGCATAGCTCCACACATTGCAGTTCTGGTATCGACGCTGTATACGTGGATTTAAAACATGAATATTACAGAAGAAGAATAAAAGAAAGAAAGAATTCGCATATCAAACAAAGTAGTATATCACCGTGCCCAAAACCGAGCACCACCGGCCTACGAAAACTCAGCATCGATGATACTTTAAAAAAGGTCACGTAAAAGCATGAGGACCCCTGGAGAGCTTTTTTTTATTCGCTTTATTCTTTGTGATTTTACTTTCAAACTGACAGTGGATATTGGTTAAATTTTTCTTTTCACGGAATCAATCACAGAATAAATCACGGAGATTTCAAATTAGTCACTATCCGACATACAGAATTGCACAAAATTTAGTTTTTTAATATCTATTTAGCATTTTATAGTATTTATTTTGTGATTATTAATATTTTGTTATTATCAAGAATTGCTCACGTTGAATGTGTTTTTTTATTTTGTAATACGTTTAATCGGCAATGAATACTTTTTACTGTGATTTGTCCAAGAAGTGACGTACAAGAATTTATTTCGCTAATTATTTAATGTAATGTAATAAAATTAAGCTACTTTTTCATTATTTTGGGAAAGAATACAAACACATCTATTAGGATTGATTTTGTTTTAATACCTGTTTTTGTTAGTTCTGGTAGATCATAGGCTGTGACGTAAAGGAATACTTTTCGCCATATGTTGAAAGAAAACTTGAATATTTTTTATATTTATGGTATAATTTCAATTTCAATAGTATATTTAGGTAGTTAATAATATACTCTTTAATATCAGAGTAAATATAAGTAATTTTATAATATGCCAAAATAATATTTCTTATTTGTCACAGGGTAATTTTTTCTGAAATACACAGATATATACTACTTATAAATCTCAACACTTTGGTGAGCTTAAAGCTACACTTAAACTATAAAAATGTTACTTTTGTAGTAACTTTGAGAAACAAGATGGTTGAGATGAGAAACGCCTTTTTCCCCGTTCCCGCAGTTATTTCAATAAAATCCTCTCTTGATGCTTCGCTACACTTCCTAATCTACCTAAATGCCAAATTTCAGCTTTCTGAATTTCTTCTCTAAATTGTATAGTTTCATCTTCCGTTTGACAACGGACAACAACTTGGATGGGACCCACTACCTGTACGCGTGTACAGTCGCACGCTCGTGGCCTTGCGCTAACACTGTACTATATGTACTTAATAATTTCATTTATTATTTGTTATTACAATATTATTACATTACAATATTATTTTCCACTGTTAGTTTTGTGTTTAAGTTTGTGCATATGGTTGTTTTTATTTTATTTATTATTATGCATTACTTAATTGTTTTAAAATATAATTTATTCTTACCTGGTGTCCTGCCTTTGACAAATGGTTGACAACAGCGTCTCCAAGAATTGAGTGACTCTTACCCGGGAAAGGACTAACGACTAATATCTTATATGCCTCAGCATAATATGATCCTACAAGGATAGCCAAAAGAAGATGACTTTTCATTGTTTCAAGTAAATCTGTGAATATAAGAAACATTTATTATTTATTTGTCATTTTCAAGAACATTCATGGCGCAGGAGCGACTGTAAACAAGACAGGATGCACAAGGCTGGCCAAGATTGCACGAAAATCATAGGAACTGACATAAAAAAAATATTTATTATATACATTAAAATCCTGTTTTAAAATTTGTTTACACAAAATTTTATGTTTCGGTTGGGACACTTTCTTTATGATGGTATAATATTATTTTCAATAACTTAATTATACCATCTAAAGAAAAAGTCCTAATCCATTTTCTATTTTCTAGAAATCACCACAGGATCAAATTTAAAGAAAATTTAAAGTTATAATAATTTTATTATACTTGCATTCGCAATATGCGATATTTATTGTAAAAAAAAAATCAAAACAAATAATATAGCTCTATATAATTATAACATTTACTATCTGAAGTACGACGGTATCAGTTGTTTAGATCGATGGAAAAAACGGAAAATTATTATAGTTTAAAAGACAAGGCAAACAAGTCTACAGGTCACCTGATGGTTGGTGATCATCACCGGTGAATCGCCCACGACCCCGTGCAACACTAGAGGAACTATAGGTGCTTTGTCAGCCTTTAAGTGGATAGACGAGCTTTTTGAAGGTCGTATGTCATATCGACCTGGAAACACTGCTGCAGGTAGACCATTCACACACAGTTGCGTGGCGCGTGGAAGGAAGTTCCTAGGAAACCGCACAGTAGTGGACTGCCATGTATGTATCCAGATTGTGTGGACGGTATATTAGTTTGTAACATACTGTTGGGTTAGAAAATGCGGCGGCAGGTAACAGGTGTAACAGTTTTCTAGAGCACTACCCACGATAAATGCGATAGAGCACGCACAGCGAAGAGACAGAGCCAAAATATCAAACCTTTCACAGATCATTGGGTCCCCAATGATTCGAACGGCTCTACGTTGTTGGTTCGCACTGATACTGGGTTGCACCAGCCCAGACCATTCCGGGTATAAATAATTTTACATTTTTTTGCTCTGGTAAATCAAAATGCGTCTCAAATATAAGTGGAAAGTAGAGTATCTACACAGAGTCCTGACACGAGATGATTTGAAGTTTGAACTCACTCGCTCTCTTAAAGTGCAATTAAACGCATTAAAACTTAAAGTGCTGAGTTTTCCGTCATTGTTACTTTTATTGTGCATTCATTATAAATAAATTTAATTGTGTAAAAAATATTTATCTGTATCTCAGTGTATTAACTTTGATATCACACTTAAAAATATATGTGGTCAGAATTAAAATGTATACAGATTATTTACAAAGAAACATGTATTTAGATAAGAAAAAAAATCGCAATCGCTTAAACACATTACGTTCCAATAACAACAATTTTCGAGGCCGTCGTGGCGCCGTGGCACAAACGTGTGACTGTAATCGCGATGAATATGGGTTCGATTCCTATCCAGATAAATGAATTATTTAATATTATCATTCCTTCGCCGCGCTTTGCCTTGTTACCAGAACAAGTCAAAGCGCAGCGTTGAGTTCCCCCACTTAACACGGCATATAGATATAACATGAAGTTATGTATGCGTATAACGATAATTTTACAGGTGGACTACAGCTCTTAAAATGTTATAAAAAGTTGCCAGTTGATTAAAATTTTTAGTAAATGCCTTTTTTTATAAAAATGATATATCAAATGAATTTGAACATAGGTAATACTGGCACACTAAAAAAACCGGTTACGTGCAAGTCGGGCTCGCCCACGGAGGTCACCGTGCCAATTTCAGGATGGTAGGTCAATGGTACACTGTAACACTGTATACCTTACAAAAGTTAACAAACTTAAGTTTGCGGACACTTTTACTAATTTTGTATGAAATGAACTACAAATATAAGTTTATAGTATTTTTTTTCCAAATTCATATAATTTTACACCTTCCGCAATTTTTCCTTTATCGTGCTATAAGACGTTGCTTCGTACCAAATCGTAAAGATCAAGTGTAGTTCTAACAAGTCCATTTAAATATGCGTCAAGAAAACACGTCCACTATCCGAGCCCTAAACAGATTTGAAATTATTCAAGCAGTATCAGTGTCAGTGTGAATTAGTAATTCAGAATTACCGTGTATCGAGTTGGTGTGAGTTACGGAAAAATAAAGAATAATATTATACTTTTTTAGAAAACGTATACTAATTCAAACGTAACTAGATTCGAACTCACAATTTATATCGTCGTTGGAACATTTTCAAGAGACGTTTTCATGCGTTTTTCCAAAAAGGAATAAAAAAATTGTAAAAGATGTTGTCATATAGGATAATCTCTTTTTATAATCATTTTTTATAATCAAGGTCGTAAGTTCAATAACCTCTTGCTACAAAAATGATGCAATATTACATAACATATTGTTATGTTACACTATGAAATTTGCACAATATATTATGCTTAAGCTTAAGTGGCATTGGTGGCAGAAGTTTTCCTCAAAAAACAATTAAATGTCATATATTGCGGAAAGTGGGAAACGGAAGTATCTTAATGGGATTGCGGCGTCAGGGGAATGCATCTTTACGCGTTGTTAACTCACGATCTGTTTTTATCCTAGTAATAACTTTGAAATAAATTGAGGTGAAATATTTAATATTCTTATTTTCTCGCTCTAGTAAGGAAACAAAACTCAGCGTTAAGTTCCGCCACACCTTTTACGCTCCGTGCATGTGCTTCTGAAATGACACCGGTGCTAATGCGTTTATTTCGGCACCCTTACTCAGTCGGCGTAGTTCCAGACTCGTGGAAGAGCGTTCTTATCAAGACGATACTAAAGAAAGGAGATGGTTCCGATTCCACCAAGTACAGGCCTATTGCTATTACCTCTCTGCTCTCAAAAGCCTACTGCCCAATATGCTGTTTCTTCTGCCTATCAACGACATGTTTGAGATAGCAAAGTGGACGCTGTATACTTCGGCCGTGCGTCTTTGTCGGGAAAACATCGACCAGTGCCGAAATAAATTTGTGTCTCCTGTTGAGGCATCCCTTGGAAATATTTCGCTATGGGGTGAAAGGAACCCGGTCCAATTTAACCCCCAAAAGACACAAGTTTGCGTGTTATACACTAAGACAACTCCATATGTCGTGTCACCAGTTTTCAAGAACACTCCTCTTATAAGTGGATCTGGATACATGGCACTCCACTACTGTGCAATTTCGTAGGAACTTCCATCCACGCGCCGCGCAACTGTTGAATGGCCTACCTGCGGCAGTGTTTCCTTCAAAAATCACGTCCATCTCCACCTTAAAGGCCGGCAACGCATCTGTAGCTCCTCTGGTGTTGCTTGGGGTCGTGGGCGGCGGTAATCACTTACCATCAGGTGACCCGTTACGACACGTTTCATGTTTAGTGGCAGCACTCAACAGGCAATGCATCCATAATATTGCGGAAAGTGGGAAACGGAAGTATCTTAATGGGAACGGAGTGTCGTGACACTAGGTTCCCAGATTCTTTCTATCTACCCTGCTTTGTGTGGAATACAGCGTAAAGACAAAAAAATATATCAAGTCAACCAATCACTTACCATCAGGTGACCCGAACGCTCGTTTGCCTTGTCCTTTTCCATAAAAAAAAAAAGTCAGGGAACAATTCAAAATTTTTGTACTAAACCTCCTTTTAGTTATAAAATTAATCGGAAATTTACACGGAATACGAAACAATAAATAGGTATCTAAAACAACACATCATGCTAAATTACGAGTGACATACAAATGACTTATTTACTTACAGACTTATTTGCTTAAAATTAGTAAGGTGACGTCATAATATTACAGTCAACGATGTTCGTAACATTTGAAAACAAAAATATAAGCTTTAAAATTTTAAGCCAATTTTGCGCTTATAATGATCAAATTCCATATAATATGTTTTTTTGAATTCAGTTCCAAATATTTATTTATTGTATAAAATTATTTATAAATCGAATTTTTCGAGGTATTGCTTATTGAATGCCGGAACTCAATGTCAGGATTTTACCTTGTCGCCAGAGCGAAGAAATTAAAATATAAATAAATAAAAATTTATTCCTCCGAATGAGAATCGAACCCACAGCGTTAGCGTTACATCATGATCATTTTTATTAATAGCAAAACATATGTTCTGTCTAAAAAATATACATTAAAAGTCAGCTGGCTTATTTCTTTCACTTTATCTATTATATTATTTATAATAGTTTATCAGTCAGTCATCTTTTTAAATTTACATTTCCTGCTTAAGAAAACAATTTTTCACACATACACCTTTAACTCTACAAAATGTAGGTTTGTATGTAGAATTTCTAAGTAAAATCACTCACACCCTATAAAAAAAATATAATTATCCAGAATATATGTGTGTTTCTGTATAAATATAACAATACAATAATAATAATAATAAAATAAATTATTTATTTATTTATATTAGATTAATATTTTCTTTATAGTTCATATTTTATTTATTTCAGTTCATATTTTATTTATTTATTTTATAGATAGAAAAATTGTAAGATGTTTGAATTATTATTGTATAAATATTAAAGAAATAACTCACATGTTACATGTGCGTATGATACGACCACTTCTTACACAATGTTTGCCCATTCATCTTGTGATCACGGTATAAGGCAGATTACAAACTAAATTGTTAATATTTTTTTTCTACACGCTGTATCCCAGCAGGGTAGGCATATGGTTAAGACACTCTGTTACCCACTTGAAGACGAATATGTAGCGGAACTCAACGCCCCGCTTTGTCTTGTTACCAGAACGAGGCAATAAAAATATTAAATAAGTAATTCCACCGTATTGTAATCGAACCTACAATCACACGCTGCACCATTTGTTCATATGTATTTCATGAAGTTAAATTTTTACCAGCTCCTGTTTTTTGCAGAGGAGATGGAGAAAGAGCCTAATGTTAAGACAATGTTCTTCATCTTCTACCCAGTTACGAGATACTGCGTATTGACAGATGGATCAAATTATACCTTATTTAAATAAATCAAAGAAAGGACTGAGGCCAGGTGGTGCAGGGGCACAAGTGCGTGACTGTAAGCGCGACTGGTTGTGATTCGATCCCAACTGGAGAAATAAAATATTTATTTAAATTTATGTTTTCATTTCTTCGCTCTCAAGTCAAGGCAAAGCGCGGCGTTGAGTTTCGCCACTCAAAACGCAATGACTCCGTAACTCGGCGGAAAATGGAGAACGGAGTATCTTAACTCTAGTTTACCTTTGCATACTCTGCTGTGTGCAAAAAAAAATGCTAATTGCAACTTTAAACTTTTAGGAGTTTTTATTAAGTTTCTTTCTAACTGCAAGCAAGCTTAACTAAAAATTAAAAATGTAGAATAACATTTATAATACATAATTTTAATATGTTTTTCTATTATATTTTTTATCGCGTTTCCAGTCTAACTTTGTCAAATTGCACCACAATTGCATCAGTAGAAAATAATAATTCGTAGACAACTGATATCTTTATAAGTTCAAGCTTCACGCTGTATCCCGCACACAGCAGGGTAGGCAAAGGGAACTTAAGAAGTGTTAAGACACTCCGTTTCCTACTTTCCTCCGAATACTGGAGACATTGCGTGTCTGGAGACGGCGTGGCGGAACTCAACGCCGCGCTATGCCTTGACACCAGAGCAAAGAAATGGAAATATAAATGATTTAAATAAATATTTCATTTCCTCGAGTAGGGATCGAACCTACAACCAGTCGCGTTTACAGTCACTCTTTGTGCCCCTGCGCCACGACTGGCCTTGAAAAATATATAAATAATATTATATGTAAATGTATAAAAAGTCTTAGACAGCTTAAATAATGTTTTATTCAATCATACTCATTGACCTTCAATGTGTTTAGTAGAGTAGAGGACGCATCATTAATGCCAATGCTATACATGATGGTATTTATACATATTATATACGAGGCCAGCCGTGGCGCAGCGGCACTAGGTGTGACTGTAAAATCGACTGGTTGTGGGTTCGATCCCCACTCGAGGAGATAAAATATTTACTTAAATTTATATTTCCATTTCTTCGCTCTGGTGTCGAGGTTAAGCGCGGCGTTGAGTTCTGCCACTCAACACGCAATGCCTCCAGAATTCGGCAGAAAGTGGGGAACGGAGTGTCTTAACACTAGGTTCCCTCTGCCTATCCTGCTGTGTGCGGGATACAGCGTGAAGCTGATTTAATTTGATTTTTTTATAAATATCATTGTCAGTACAGAGTCTAGACTGTTATTATACAGGATGACTGGTAGAGACAAAGCGATATAGGACGATAATAACCGCGTAAATGTAATATTCACAACAACACAACGTATCACAAGCGTTGTTTACAATAAAAAAACTAACTGTTGTAAATATATGAATCAGAGCAAAATTAACAATAAAATACAAAAAAGTGATAAAGTAATTAGAGGTAATATATATAGAGGCGTTTGTGCGTGTATGCTTATGTATGCGTTTTAAATTAAAATCTCATATTGTTAGGATACGTGTTGTATGTGAATAGTCTTATTTATAACAAAAATAAATTATTTTAAACATTTTTTAAAATGTTATTCCACACTTAGGAAAGAAAAATACTTATTTAGAAAACGTATATAAAATTTGAACGTAGCGGGACTCGAACCCGCGCCTCCTGGAAACCGACCAGGCGCTCTGACCACTAAGCCATACGTTCTCGCCAAGCTACGTCGAAATTTTTATACGCTTGTTACAACTTATTTATGTTGTTAGCATCTCTGTAGGGAGATTTTTACAAATTTCCGCTACCCAAAGATAATTACTAAGAATTATCGTTTGGCAAGAGAGAAACTATTTTTTAAATATTTTTAAACATTTTTAAAGTGTTATTCCACACTTAGGAAAGAAAAATACTTATTTAGAAAACGTATAAAAATTTGAACGCAGCGGGACTCGAACCCGCGCCTCCTGGAAACCGACCAGGCGCTCTGACCACTAAGCCATGCGTTCTCGCCAAGCTACGTCGAAATTTTTATACGCTTGTTATTACTTATTTATGATGTTAACATCTCTGTAGGGAGATTTGTACAAATTTCCGCTACCCAAAGATAATTACTAAGAATTATCGTCTAGCAAGAGAGAATGCTATTTATTAAATTCTATTTCTAAATAAGTAAAAATTAATTAGTTGTGTCACCAACCTAGCTCTGTTTGTTCAAAAATCAAATCAAATCAGCTTCACGCTGTATCCCGCACGCAACAGGGTAGGCAGAGGGAACCTAGTGTTAAGACACTCCGTTCCCCACTTTCTGCCGAATTCTGGAGGCATTGCGTGTTGAGTGGCAGAACTCAACGCCGCGCTTAACCTCGACACCAGAGCGAAGAAATGGAAATATAAATTTAAGTAAATATTTAATCTCCTCGAGTGGGGAACGAACCCACAACGAGTCGGCTTTACAGTCACACTTCGTGCCGCTGCGCTACGAATGCCTTTAATTTCTTTAGGGCTTAAAATATTTTACCCTATATATTGTTCCCGTAAAAGGAACGCTGACGCTTCCATCCTGTATATTAGATACGTGCAACAATTTGTGGCGTTAAATCAAATTGAAGATAGTTTGAAGGTGGCTACTTTAATAACATTGACTGGCTACTTTAATGTGTGATTTGAGTGCACCTCATAACCCGGATGTAAAATCATTCGAAGAGTTAGTGAGGTTAGTCGGTGAACATCCCGAGCCGAAGCGGTCTAACATTCCAGGGCGACAAGCGTTTCATTTGCGCCGTCAGGGGACGGCGGAGTCACTCAGCGATTACCTTCAAGCGCTTAAGCATTTAGCGATCACCTCCAATTTTCGATTTAATCTGGAAGAGAATCTGAGGGATAAATCTGTATTCGTTATGAAAAGTGAATAAATGCAGTCTCGTCTGTTTGCTGAGTCGGACTTTACGTATAAAAGGGCTGTCGAGTATTAGTGTTGGAAGCGACGGAGAAGCATACGCAGATAAGCGTCTCGAGCGCGAGCGACAGCGGACTAATGTCCGTTGACTCATTGTATCGAGTTGGTATCTTTGATACTGTGTTATCAAAGGTCAACCAATCTCTATATAAACTATCTCTACCGCTCACTTTTCCATCATAAATCTTCTTTGCCATTCTTTCATTACTCATTCGTTGAATGTGCCCAAACCATCCTCGCTAGTACCTGCAATTCTGTGTATCTCTTCATTGCGGATTCGATCAGCTAACCTGACTCCGTATATCCTACGAAGAGATCGCATCTCCACGGCATTCATCTTTCTTTCATTCTTCTTCTATAATACCCACGTTTCGCTGATGTATAACAGCGTCGGTACCAACACTGCATTGCGTACGGCCAAACGCACAGCTGTGCTGACGTTTCGCCATCTCATCAATGCAGCTAAGGCTCCATTAACCCTGTTACCGGCAGCAATACGCCTTTCCACATCCATTTCGTATCTGCCATCTCTATTGAACATACTTCCCAAATATACCACTTCATTCACTTGTTCTAATATCGTACTATTTACACTAATTTTGCATTCCGTCCTTTCTTCATCTCTTTCAAAAATCAGAACCTTTGTCTTATTCACATTGAGGCTTAGACCATTATATTCACACCCATCTTTCAGAGTGGTGACCAATGCCTGCAACTCGCATTCTGATGATGCAATGAGCACTACATCATCTGCGTACAGCAGGCAATTCACATTCAAGTCAGCTACTTTCACTCCCATATCACTTTGTTTCACTCCTTAGACACAGCTATCCAAATACAAATTGAACAACCAAGCTGACATGGCGCAACCTTGTTTTACACCAGATTGGATGTCAAACCAAGGCGATATGCCTAGAACGTCCCTAACACGGAGAGTGTTAGGGACGTTCTAGTTCTAAAACTCCTCGAGTTTACCTAATGGAGCTGAGGATACTGGCGCATACGCCACTAACAAGAATTCTTGTTATCCTCAGCTTGAAGCGGACCCAAAGCAGTCTCGGGTTGATCGCCTTGTATTCAAACGCTGCACTAACCAACTGAGAGGACAATAACGCACCTACATCTTGACAGCCCAAAAAGCGATCCGACTGCCCGGTCGTGTCATTGCCCTTTTGCTTAGTCTTAGTCACACAGACGACATCCAAATCTCTATCATCCATCGCATCTTATATTCATCTTTTCTTCCATACCGCCTCTTATATTCCACGTAGCTATTTGTAGCTCCGTCCTCCACCTCCCAGACGTCCTATCAGTGCGCTCTTGCGAGTTGCACGTGGCAGATGGAACGTTGCAGCCCTCGTAAGGGCTGGTAGGGGTCGCTGCGGACAAGCGTTCCGTCTTGAACCGCCAATCTTGAACCTAGTCATAAATAAATAAATGCGGTTTCCCACTTTCTGCATAATAATAATTAAATATTATAATTTCTGCTAATTTTCGAGACATTGCGTCTTGGTGGTGGTGGTGGTGGAACTCAACGCCGGGCTTAGTCGGTTTTGTTGCAAGACCAAGAAAATCAAAACAATTCACAATTCCCGAGCGGTATCGAACCCTTAACGTCGTGCTTAGAGTCAGAGTAATAAATTAGGGATATAAAGTAAATGACATGCCTTTGACGCCGTCGTGACGCAGTGGCACAAGCGTGTAAACGTGATGGTTATGGGTTCGATTCCCACTCGGAGGAATTATTTATTAATATTTTCACTACCATGTGCGGGATACAGCGTGAAGCTCAAAACAATGCTATTATTATTTTGTAAGGTACATAAAACATAGTGTATTTGCTTATAACGCAATCTATTTGATTGTTTATCTTCAAGGTCGTTAGCATGTTATTACCTATATATTGTACTATATTATTAGTATTACTCTTTATTCTACATTATAGATCATTGTATATTATGTATTCTATAATTTAAAAATTTAATTAAAATTATTATTTTACTGCAAAAATAACAAAAAATTTATATTTTACATCATTTTATGAAATATAATAATTTTCGAGGCTAGTCGTGGCGCAGTGGCACAAAGTGTGACTGTAAAATCGACTGGTTGTCGATCCCCACTCGAGGAAATGAAATATTTATTTTCATTTATATTTTCATTTCTTCGCCCTGATGTCGTGGCAAAATGCGGCGTTGAGTTCCGTCACTCAACACGCAATGCCCTCAGAACTTGGCGGAAAGTGGGGAACGGAGTGTCTTAACACTAGGTTCCCTCTGCCTACCTTGCTGTGTGCGGTATACAGCCTGAAGCTGATTTAATTTAAATTTTGATTTTACATCATATTATTCCTTTCTGTATACTACATACAACGAAAGCCTCTTTATGGGAACGGAGTGTCGAAGCACTAGGTTCCCAGGTTCCATTTGCCTATGCTGATTTGTGCGAGACATAGCGTGAAAGAAATCGATTAACATGATGTAATATAGCAATATCCTTTATTTATTCCTCTTTCTCCCGAGTGGAAATTGAACCTTCAATCAGCTTGTTTACACTCAAAAGCTACACCATCACTTTAGAATTTTATCTATGAATTGATATTACATATAGCAATAAACATCATTATTATCATTAGTATAAAACTATACGTGGTCGCTGGAAGTTAAATATAATCTTGCTTGTGACTATTATTCTTACAAATGTAACACGATTTTGTTAATTTTCTATGTAATTTATAGTTATTTTATTAATAAAAATAACAAAGATCTATAGGATTTTTTGTCAAACACTCTCCACAACTTGGACATCTAATAAATCTTTCTATTTGATGATCTATAAAGTGAGTGATGTTGAATTGAGCTCGTGTATTCCGCTTTGAAATTACCGTTTGGTGTATTTCTATAGACAAGATTTATATGTACCAATATAAATTAACTAAAATAATAATAATATACAAAATGAAGTTATTTTTTTACTTTTTAACATTGTTTCTTAACTTTAACTGTATGCATGGTTTGAAAATCTTAGCAGTATTCTCCTTTTTCGGCAAAAGCAATTCTATTTTGGGCCACGCTCTCGTGAAACACTTGTCGGAGGCAGGGCACGAGGTAAATAATTTTTATTATTATAATATTGTATATATGAGGCCGGTCGTGGCGCAGCACGAGGTGTGACTGCAAAACCGACTGGTTGTGGGTTCGATCCCCACTCGACGAGATGAAATATTTGCTTAAATTTATATTTCCATTTCTTCGCTCTGGTGTCGAGGTTAAGCGCGGCGTTGAGTTCTGCCACTCAACACGCAATGCCTCCAGAATTCGGCAGAAAGTGGGGAACGGAGTGTCTTATCACTAGGTTCCCTCTGCCTACCCTGCTGTGTGCGGGATACAGCGTGAAGCTCATTTAATTTAATTTAATTTTTATTGTATATATTTTTGTAACTTTAACATAGTAAAAAGGTGTATGTCAGCAATAAAAACGAAATACAAGCTAAGATTTAAATTACTTTTATTTAAACAGGTTAAGGAGTGTCTTAACACTAGGTTCCCTCTGCCTATAGAGTGACGCTAGATACAGAGTAACGCTATAAAAAATACTCTTATTATGAAAAAATAATTTGAACCCTGTATTCTTATAATAACTTACGAAGTGTCTTTTTTTAAATGAATAATTTCATTTAATTTATGATAAAGCTGGGAAAAAAGCTGAATCTGGTTTTTATTAAGTAAAATTGGATAATCTATCAAAAATCACTATAA
The DNA here is from genome assembly GCA_013403705.1 of Heliconius hermathena. NCBI lineage: Eukaryota > Metazoa > Arthropoda > Insecta > Lepidoptera > Nymphalidae > Heliconius > Heliconius hermathena. Next base: position 490,084 of record JAAIXJ010000116.1, on the reverse strand, counting down.
TCGCGTATACGAGCTACACACATTGTCAACAATTCTATAATAAATTAAAGATGATTAATTATATTTAAAGTTATATGTAAACAGTTCAATAATAGTAGTCTTTATATACAGGATGAAAGAGGCAGCGCCTTTTACGGAAACAGCATATAGGGTAAACAGTTTAGATGTATGATTTTTTTTTCATTTCACGATATTTCTCCATATTTGTATTTCGTGTGACGCAGTTACGCAAAGATGCGAATAACGTAATACCACAAAAATACTACTAAAGGTTAAACAACTTTGAACTTTGGCACCAATATCTACGACTCGATTTCTGAATGAGGCGTATGCGGCGGTTTCCCGTTGATAGGTTTATGAGTGCGTGCGTCGTTCTTGACAAATGGCGTTTTATTTTAAAACGACAATTTTATTTTCGACAAGGGGGTAGGCGTAAATATTACGGCACCTTACCTTACCAGTCGACGGCAGTGAGCGCTTCGATATAAATAAACTAAATACGAATACTCACTACAAAATATATAAACAATATTAAATGTATGTATGTATATAAATTATATGAGCTTCCACCTCCAAAATTCTGTTCTAAAACATTACTATTTATGTCATGTCTCCTTCATCAGACCAGCTCGATGATACCATATTTTTATAAGTACCAAGTTTTGTGATGACATACTTATTACAAGTGGATTAAATTAAAATTCTTAGATTTTATTACATAGTTAATAAGGCCAGTCGTGGCACAGGGGCACAAGCGCGTGATTGTGAGCGCGACTTGTTGTGGGTTCGTCCCCCACTCGAGGAAATGAAATATCTATTTAAATTAATATTTTTATTTCTTCGCTCTGGTGCCGAGACAAAGCGCGTCGATGGGTTCTGCCAATCAACACGCAATGTCTCCAGAATTCCGCAGAAAATGGGCAACAGAGTGTCTTAACACTAAGTTACAGCGGAAAGTTGATTATTACATAGTTTTTTTTTATGGAAAAGGACAAGGCAAACGAGTGTTCGGGTCATCTGACGGTATGTGACTACCGCCGCCCACGACCCCGTGCAACACCAGAGGAGCTACAGGTGCGTTGCCGGCCGCCAAGGTGGAGATAGACGCGCTTTTTGAAGGTACTCATGTCATATCGACCTGGAAACATTGCCGCGGGTAGGCCATTCCACAGTTCCGTGGCGCGTTGAAGGAAGTTCCTACAGTACAAAATACAAAATAAACATAATTACAATTCGAAACCAAAAAATCTTGTGAATCTCAATAAACAGTTAAAAGTTTAGTAACCAACTAAAGCCATTCAAAAAATGTTTTATGATATGACATGAGTCAGTACAAATTACAGCACGGAAGCGAATAAAAACATTAATAAAAAGTGACCTTTAAAATTTGTTTTTTTGTTTATTTCACAATATTTTATCAGTTATATGTAGGTAGGTGTCTCATGATGATACATCGAATTATCTTTTGCTTTATCTCTAATGACATTAGAATCAAGATATCGAGTGATTCCATCCAAGTTTAACAGTTGTTTTTAGTAGAAGGAACTTGGGTACCTAGTGTTAAGACACTCCGATCTCATTAAGACACCTTCGTTCCCCAGTTACCGCCGAATTCTGTAGGCGTTGCGTGTTGAGTTTCGAAATTTAACGCCGTACTTCGCCTGGTTACCAGAGCGAGGAAATGTAAATATTAAATATTTTATTTCCTCGAGTGGGGATCGAACCCACAGCCAGTCGCGTTAACAGTCACACTTTGTGCCCCTGGGCCGCGACTGGCCTTATGTTTCTTATGTTTTAATAGTTATTTTAAATTTCTACATCGACAATATCTATACGAGGTACTTAGAGTTTCAGACACACAAAAGATTTATTAGCTTTTTGGAGCCGATTTTACAAGCTTACCTAAAAAGTAATCGATTTTTGAACTTGAACTCAAACACTGTATCCCGCATACAGCAGGGTAGGCAGAGGAAACCTAGTGTCATAAGACACTCCGTTTCCCACTTTCTGCCGAATTCTGGAGGCATTGCGTGTTGAGTGGCAGAACTCAACGCCGCGATATTCCCTCGACACCAGAGCGAAGAAATAGAAATATAAATTTAAGTAAATATTTCATCTCCTCGAGTGGGGATTGAACCCACAATCAGTCGGTTTTACAGTACACTTTGTACCACTGCGCCACGACTGGCCTCTCAAACGGAAAACTTAGAACGAAGTGTCATAAGATTATTTTCTTTACTGTCTACCCCGAAATTGATGATTGAGCGTGACAAAACGTGAACCAAAAAAAAAATGACAATTTTTTTTTGGTTCGGCTATTAGGAACCTAAAATATATCTAACACGTTCCCGGACGCAAAATAACACTCTTGACAGTTATAAACGTAAGTGAAACTGCTCATAAAATGAAATATGTATTTACATTTATATGTTCATTTCTACGCTCTGGTGTTGAGGGAAAGAGTGGCGTTGAGTTCCGCCACTCAACATGGAATGCCTCCGGAACTTGGCGGATAGTAGGGAACGGAGTGTCTTAATACTAGGCTCCCTCTGCCTACCCAGCTGTGTGCGATATACAGTGTGAAGCTGACACTGCTCGTAAAAATCGCCTTTTGTCATATTTTGACGGAATTTGTATAATAGTTGATAGCGAAAATAAGATCGATAATAATAGACACAGTAGTTGTCAATTATGTAAATGAAACTAAGTAAATGATCAATAATCCTGTTAACAAAAGATTATTCACTTTATTGTTAGTTGATAAGAGTTTTTTTTTATATAATTTGTCATAGATAACAGTATATCAAAATATAGATATTATTATCCAAGACAAACCGATAGTATACATTCTCAAGATAAAGTAAAAATACTGCAATATATTAGTTTATAATGAAATTAATTTTATATTTAACAATATTAAGCTTGGGTTGTGTAAATGGGTTGAAGATTTTAGGAGTTTTTTCATTTTTTGGTAAGAGTAGTTCGTTGTTGGGCCATGCCCTTGTGAAACATTTGGCGGAAGCGGGACATGAGGTAAGCTATACTGATATCTACTAAAATTATCTGTAAAATCTTTGTAGTAAGAGATATAAAGATATATTTGTTAGTATATTATGTTGGCAAACAGCGTCGTTGAGTTCCGCCACTCACCACGTAATGCCTTCAAAATTCTGCGAAAAGTAGGGGACGGAGTGTCTTAACCCTCTGCCTAACCTGCTGTGCGCGGGATACAGCGTGAAGCTGATTGATTGATTGATTGATATTATGTTGAAATTATTTTGAGGCTGACTATAAACGTGATGATTGTGGGTTCGACTCCCACTCAGAAAGAATTATTTTGATTGTGAACCTAGTGTTAAGACACTCTATTCCCCGAAATAGTGGAGGCATTGCTTATTGAGTGGCGAAATCCAACGCCGCGCTTTACCTCGACACCAGACTCCATAGAGAATAAATGAAAATGTAAATTTAAATAAATATTCAATATTCTCGAGTTTGGATCGAACCCACAACCAGTCGCATTTACAGTCACACTTTGTGCCCCTGCGCCACGACTGGCCTCATGCATATATGAAAATATTAAAAGATAAAAATATTTTTAATACAGTTTTATGCTGTAGCCCGTATATAACAGAGTAAGCTAGAACATAGTGGTAAGACACTCCAAAACATTGTATATAGAGCAGCGGGACAGCGCCGCGTTTTGCTTTCGTTAGTAGAGCGAGTAAATTAAAATATTAAAAAAATAATATATTAAATATTTCACTCCTTCGAATAGGAATCGAACCCACAATAGTAATATTTATAGTCACACGCTTGAATCCGAAATGTATGAATGCGAAACGACGGCTCTATAGTTATTAAATCAGCTTCACACTGCATCCCGCTCACAGCAGGGTAGGCAGAGAGAACATAGTGACAATACACTTCGTTCCCCACTTTCCGCCGAATTTTTCGAGGCATAGCGTGTTGAGTGGCGGATCTCAACGCCGGACTTTTGCCTTGGTGCCAGAGCGAACAAATGAAAATATTCAAAAAAAATAATTCATTCCCTCGAGTGGGGATCGAACCCACAACCGTCGCGCTATAGTCACATCTTTGTGCCCTTGGGCCATGATGGCCTATAATTATTATTAACGTTATTATAATTACAGATCACATACATTACACCGCGTCCACCACATAAACCTCAAAATGGTATCAACATCGTGGATATCAGCAGTATCAGAGAACGATACAAATCAGGTACAAATGTTCGAATTTCATATTGTATATATATATANACGCCGCGCTTAACCTCGACACCAGAGCGAAGAAATGGAAATATAAATTTAAGTAAATATTTCATCTCCTCGAGTAAGGATCGAACCCACAACCAGTCGGTTTTGCAGTAGTCGGTTTCAATGATATTTAGGAAATAAATTGATTCAAAAATCATAATATTAAATATAACATTTTAATCACGTACTTACATAACTAACAAAATTTTAAAGAAACCCCCAACAAAAAATATCACTACCCCGTTTTGTAAAAGTGCTTGTACTCTTAAAGTACTAATTCGATTGTCATAAAACAATTCAGGAGCTACAGTGCCACAGATAGACACACAGACACGTCAAACATAAAAATACCCTTTTGCGTGGGGTTTAATAAAATATAACTAATGTTTTTTTAAAGCTTCACGCTGTATCCCGCACACAGAAAGGTAGGCAGAGGGAACCTAATGTTAAAAAAACGTTAAGTTTAACCGAGTTCTGGAGGCATTGCGTGTTGAGTAGCGAAACTCAACGTCGCGCTTTGCCTCGACAGAACCAGAACGAAGAAGAAAATATAAATGTAAGTAAATATTTTATCTCCTCGAGTGGGGAACCCACAACCAGTCGATTTTACAGTTACACTCTGTGCCGTTGCGCCACGACTGGTCTCAGTATCTATAACTAATGTATCTCACGTTTCAGGTGAAATAACAAATCTAACTGGAATATTAGATAGACCAAATCAAATCGACAGTCTAGTCCCTTTGTTGCAAATGTTAATAAATCTGTCTCAGGAAACAGTCGAAAATCCTAATGTGCAGAAGTTGTTAGCGGATACGAGTCAAAATTTTGATTTAGTTATCATTGAATGGGCGTTCAATGAAATATTTACTGGGTAAGTTCAAATTGTTTATCTCTATATATAATACAATAAGACAGTAAAAATATTTTGTCTGTACATTTAGTAATATTGACTGAAATTAATAGAGGGACACTTAAAAAGAATAATACTAAGCACAAATATTTTTTTTGAATTTCTTGTCTGTCTGCCTGGCGATATGTATAGTTACATTTTTCTCTGAAAGTACTAAACCGATTTATTTAAAAGTTTCACCAATAGCTTTGTTTTAACTCAACTTAATAATTAAAGTTTGTTTCAAATAGCAATCGCGCTGGTAAGATTCCTGGCTAAAAAATGACATTCAAAACGTCTTGGTTATATGACTGTTGAAAAAAATATATATTTTTTAAGTCAACACAGAGATAAAGAACGATCTGATCTTCAAAGAAATATCAAGTAAATACATAGATTTTTTGGTTCATTCGTTCGTTTGAAATAAATAAATGAAATTACAAAATTTGAAATAAATCTATATAAAAATGCCTAAAATCATCCTTTCTACGTGTACACTGTAATAACTACATATTTACCAATTGTACATTTAACTAATAATACATGTAACTAATATAAAAACTGTACAGGAATTAATATGCAAACATTACAGTTATTTTACAAAAAATATTATGAATCCTTACCCAAATTAATAATTAAACATTTAAGGCTATTTCTGAAGCAGTACATTTGTAATGATTTTATGTTTATAAGTTTTAATATTACTTATTATGAAAATGTAAATCAATCTCTTTGTTTAATAAAAAAATATTTATAAAAACAAAAACCCCGACTGCATAAAAAAGAAAAAGAAAAAAAGAAAATAAACAAGCCCAATAGTAGGATTAGGATTAACAGTCGGGACCTCTTTAAATTATGCAGGGTTCCTGCTAAAGATTTTATTGATTGAAGAATTACTTATAGGTCCCGACTGTTATCTTAGTTTAATCTTTTTTATTTTTCACTTATTTTTCACTGTTTTGTTAAGATTTATTATAGTAATGATAATCATGATATACCTTTTTGAAATCCTCGTATTGAGCTCTTGAATTTGATACCCACAATGTGGTATTCGAAACAAAATTTTTTTTTCACTAAGTTCAATAGTGCCCCACAGCCGCAATGATTGTTTTTTTTTAACGTCACCAATCTAAGTAAGTTCTGTAAAAGCCTCGAGGTGTTTGATTTCGTTACACATTAAATTATTAAGTGACATCAGCACATTTAACAGAATTTTGAAAAACATAACATAGGTAAAAAGAACGTAATGTTACAAAAATATATACATATAATAAATAATTAGCTTTATGTATATTTTATGAATATCAAATATCAACATTGGTCGTATTTTTAGTTCGAAACAATCAAAAATTCTTATAGAAATTACGATAATGTCTTTCGATTGTAAAAATATCATATTAGAATATTACAGATTAAAGTATAAAAAAATCATATTAGAAGTCATTAAAGTTGTCAATCAATTCTGCTTATTAAACCAATAATCATGTAATTGAAGCGGGCGAAGCCGTTATGAATATGTGGAGGAGGGCTGGTGGTCCATGCCCACCTCAGAATAGCTTTTTCCCGCACAGGCTTGAGGGGAAGGAGAGAGAACCAAGCATAAAGACACTCTGTTGTCTGCTCAGTTTTCAAGACACAATATATTGAATGGCGGAACTTAACACCATATTTTGTTTACCAGATGAATTTATAATTTACATATATTACACATCTCCCTAGTGGGAATTCTACAGTCAGAGACTGTCCCTGTACTCCAACGCTTCGTAACGCTTCTTTATAAATAAATGTAAGTTCATATTTAAAACTTAAAATAATCATTTTCTTGGGCCATTGTGGCACAGTGAGGTAGTCTCTTACTGTTAACGCAATGATGATTGGTTTGTTTCCCACTGGACGATGTGGACTGGATTATTTTCATTTCTTAATTCCGGTAACAAGCCAAAGCACGGTATTGAGTTCTAAAATTTAGCATATAATGTCTCCAAAATTGAATAATGTATGAAGAATGTAGTGTCTTAATACTAGATTGATAAGTTTCCTCTGCCTATTCTGCTAGAAGAAAATAATTTCAGGTTTTCAGCAGTATACAACTGTCCATACATTTGGTTCTCAACATTAACACCTCATTGGATGATATTACAATTAGTAGATGATGTCTCAAATCCTGCGTACAGTTCTAATGCTTTATCAAGAAATGTACCACCTTTCTCGTTTTACGAGAGAGTTATGGAGCTATGGAATTTGATATGGGGACGATTTGTTCAGAGAATGTAAGTGAATTTGTTCTATATAACTTTTTTATATTGTTTACTGTTACGTGATAGGTATGGGATCGATTCCTCTTCGGGACTATGAATATTTAAATTTTTATTTATTATAATTTCCCAGATGTTTGACTATCTGGAAAATTTGTTGGTGAGTATGGATAGTGATTTTACACTAGGTTTTCTGTACTTACTGTGCTGTGTAAATTATTTTTTACTCACTTTTTTACTGTCTGTTTTAAATTATTTTTTACTGTCTGTTAAAAGCCTTTATCTCAGTAACACAACAGAAATATCGAAAAAAATTCAAACTATTATATAATATATACTCAGATCTACGGCCTCATGATTTCCTATTATAAAAAAACGTATTTCCACTTTTACTTTAAAAAAAAGATATGTCCACTTATATCGCGAAAACGAGTATTTCGACACTATAAAGGGAATCAAAATTAATAAGATACTTCCTATTGACCTACAATAACGAAATTCTAGTATCTACAGGTAGTCACACTACATTAGTATTAGTTCAGGAAAAAAGTATTAAATAAATCCTAAAAAATTATAGCCTTAAAAGAGGGGCAAAATTTGGTATTAAAGCCGCTACTTCAAGTGAGGTATCAGATGAAAAGGCTCTGGCTAAGCTAAGCTTGAATTTTAGTAATGGCTTCAATTTTTGTTCCCTACAAAAATTTAAGCCATTCTCAGAAGCCGCCCTCGGTGCCCGAGCTCGACTCGCGCTTGTCCGGTTTTTTTACATAGTTGTGTATTTTTTTTCTATACAAGAAAAAAATACACGGCCTGTCGCGTTTACAGCTGCACGTTTATGCCCCTGCGCCACGGCTGGTCTCTTAATAAAATTTAAATTAACATAAGAATTTATTAATAAACAATACATTTTTTCAGCTATCTCTCTAAAACAGAAAGTGAAACATACGAGAAACTGTTCGGGCACCACATAAGAGAGAGAAACCGGAATGTACCACCACTAGATGAACTTCGTTACAACGCGTCTCTAGTTTTAAGCAACTCCCACTTGTCCACGGGCCTGCCGGATACACTACCGCAAAATGTTATATCTATTTCTGGATTTCATATAAATGCTAATATTGAACCGCTACCTGATGTAAGTTGGTTTTTTTTTCTATTCATTTATCCGTACTTCACATTGAGACTATGGTTGTGCAACGGCAGCGTCTAACTGTAAATACGACGGTTGTGGGTTTGATTCCCACTCGTTGAATGAATTATTATTTATTAATATTTTATTTTTTCACTCAAATACCGAGGTAAAAGCGTGGCGTTAAGTCTCGTCACTCAACACACAATGACCGAAAATTCGATTGAAAAGTAGGGAACGGGGTATCATAACATTAGGTTCCCTCTTCCTACCCTGCTTTATATAGGATACAGCGTGAAGCTAAAAAAAATTACATACTACAATATTTTAATTTTGTATAGTAATTTTCATATTATTTATTTCAGAATCTGAAGAAACTAATGGATGATTCCCCACATGGCGTAATTTACTTCAGCATGGGATCTAATTTAGAGAGTAAACATTTTCCAGATATCTTAATACAAAATCTATTGAAAATATTCAGTAAATTGAAGCAAACGGTTATATGGAAGTTTGAGGAAGATTTGACAGAGTTACCTCCAAATGTTCACCTTTTAAAATGGGCTCCACAACACAGCATTTTAGGTGATTTTTATTATGTTAGATAGTCATATATTCAAGTAGGCAATTTTAAAGTAAGCTGCGGTTCTAAAACCAGAATAATCTGGTGCTCCAGAATTAAAAATATAAAAAACCTTTACACAAGAAGACCAGTTGGCTGTTAAGGTCACCTGAAAAATATCTCTACATGCCCCCAAGGTATAAAAATATAATTTTAAAAATAAATAAAGCGACTTATTCAAGTACTTTTTTAATTAATTTTGCACAATTTTACATACTTTTGTGGATATTTCATGCACGCACGCGTTTACGACTTTTCATATAATATAGTTCATAATTTTTTTTTTAGCTTCACGCTGTATCCCGCACACAGCAGGGTAGGCAGAACGAACCTAGTGTTAAGACACTCCGTTCCCCACTTTCGGCCAAGTTCTGAAGGCATTGCGTGTTAAGTGGCGGAACTCAACGCCGTGCCTCGACACCAGAGCGAAGAAATGAAAATATAAATGTAAATAAATATTTCTTTTCCTCGAGTGGCGATCGAACCCACAACCAGTCGATTTTACAGTCACACTTTGTGCCCCTGCGTCACGGCTGGCCTCATAATCTTGTATTTTAATAATAATTAAAACATTTTTCACTAGAATACACAAATATTAATAACATTTCAGCCCATAAAAACTGTATACTCTTCATAAGTCATGGTGGTCTTCTATCAACTACCGAAGCCATACACTTTGGTGTCCCCATCATAGCCATACCAGCGCGCGCGGACCAATTCTTAAACGTTAAACGGGCTATTCCAAAAGGATTTGTCATTAAAGTGGACTATAGCTATAATTTGGCTTTGGATTTAGAAAAGGCTTTGGAGGAAATGCTTGGCGAACCAAAGTTAGTGGTTATTGAGAGCTGAGAGAGCGAAGCCGTCGTGGCGCTGGATACAACAAGCGTGTATAAGCGAGTTGTGGGTTCGGTTCTCATTCGGGGAATGAAATACTTAATATTTTGATTTCCTCACTCTAGTAAGCCTCGAGACTAAACACTAGGTTCCCAAAAACCTTACTTGAACATCAAGCCAAATACCCCTTCCTTTTTTTAATGAGGGCTCCACTAGCCCTCACCAACCCTTACCATATGAATGAGTTATATTTAATAAATATAATTCTTTAAAAAAAATCACCAAAAAGTAAAGACACAAAAGACCAGATAAAGACACAGAGGACCAACATCCGAGAAGTATTTCATTTACTTAAAAAAACAGTAGGTTCTCTTGCCTATCTGCTACGTGCGGAACATAAATGTGAAAAACATGAAATTTTGGTTTTAATTTTTTAATTATTATTTTTAGGATGTATCTATTATTCATTAAAAGTTTTATTAAAAAAAAATTGGAAAACTCTAATATTGAATACTCTTTTAAGTTTCATTGGGTTTCATTGAAAAATGTAGAAGTTAGTTTTTTGATGCACAGTGTAACAACGTGTCAGACGCTGTATAAACGTGACAGTGGTGGGTTCGATTACCACTCGAGGAAATTATAATATTTAAATTATTTTCATTTTCATGTCAAAAATCTGGGTGATGCGTGGGGAATGTAATGCCTTAAAAATAAGTTTCTTCTGTATGCAGGAAAAATGTCCAATCTGTTTTTTATTTTATTGTTTTTAGATATAAGTTAAAAGCAAAAGAACTTTCCCTAATATACCACGACAGACCTGCACCACCAGCTAAAGAATTGGTTCATTGGGTAGAACATGTAGCCAAAACGGCCGGAGCAGTACACATGCGCTCCCCAGCACTCATGATGACCTGGTACCAGAAATATTATATCGATCTATTATTAATAATAGTAGTATGCGCCTATACTTTGAAGAGTGGTGTTATATGGATATGGAGTTTGATTGGTAGAAGTAAGAAATATATTAAAAAAAATCAGTGATTTTGTAAAGAATTCCTTAAATAAATTTATTTTTATAATTTTGTTTTATTTATATTTTTTTATTATTTATTTAATTTATATATATATATATATATATATATATATATATATATATATATATATATATATATATATAAATGGTACGACAATGACAAAAATGAGCGACTATTTTTTCCCCATATATATTTTTTTATAATTAAAAGGCCAGTCGTGGCGCAGGGGCCTCGTGACTGTAAAATCGACTGGTTGTGGGTTCGATCGCCACTCGAGGAAATGAAATACTTATTTATTTAAATTGATTAAACAAAGCGCGGCGTTGTGTTCAACACGCAATAATCTCCACAATTCGGCAGAAAGTGGTAAAGGAGTGTCTTAATACTAGGTTCCCTCTGCCTACTAATGTTGAATAATCTATTGGCACTTGTTTATCTGTAATGGAATGTAATGGATAAAATGGGAAGCACACAAAAATAATAATACGTTGTGAGGACAGGGCACAAAGATAAAAAAAAGAAAAAAAACATAATGTAATTTTTTCTTTATTCTTAAATGCATGTACTATTATAAAAACCCCTTTTTTATTATTAAGGTTCCCTAGTAAAGTCCCCTATTCATTGTATTATTTGTAAGCCTATTCTTCTGAGAATCTGAGGCTAGTCGTGGCGCAGGGGTACAAGCGTGTGACTGTAAACTGGATAGGTCGATTCCACTCGAGGATATGAACATTTAATTCTTTCATTTCTCACTCTGACAACGAGGCAAAGCGTAAAGTTGAGTTCTGCCACTCAAAACGCAATGCCCCAAGAATTGCGCTAAAAGAGAGGAATGGAAGTGCCTTAATTAAAACGGAGTGTATTAACACTATGTTCTCAGGTTCCCTCCGACTACTCTGCCATGTGGGGTATACAACTTGAAGCTAAAAAAAACACTGGGCGCTTTCCCCTACATGTTTACACCGTTGGGTTCTTCTAATAACTGTATAATTTTGTAAGTAATATTTCCCAAAAAAAAAAGTTAAAGCAATTACTTTTATTTATTAAAGCAAATAAAATAAAAGAAAATGAAACAAAACAATATTTTTCAACAATTTAATGAATATTTTATAATGTCTATATTTATATAATAAGGCCCTTTACATACAATTTTCAATTTCCATAACAATTTCTCTATAGTGAATACAGAATATATGTATTAAAATTTCTTACATGGTTGAAACATGAACACATGAAATCACTTTACCAATTAAATCGATTCTTAATATATTTTTTTATATATAAACTACGATAATATCGATTTATATTGTACTTTTATATTGTACCTAAGTTTTGTACATTTATTAACAAAAAAAAAACGCAAAAAATATATGTATTTTTTTAAATAAAAGCTGCTTTATATGGCTCATTCTGGAGGCATTCGGCGGGAAGTGGGGAACGGAAGCGTTTTAATGGAGACAGAGTGTCTTATGAGTCATAAGTTATGACTAGGTAACCTCCGCTTACCCTTGTATGAGCGGGATACAGCGTGAAGCTAAAAAATATATGAAGTTAACAATATGAAGTTAACAAGAGATTTAGGGTGTAGGAATTCCCTACTGCCGGATGGTCCGTGTCCACCCAAGAATAGTACTGTGCCTACCTCATTAACTTTACTACATATACCATCGTCATCTAATATATAAGTCATTATTGCAAATAAGTTAAAGTTATAGATCATTTATAAAAACGTAAATTCAAAGAGTTGCAAGTGATTAGTTAGTTGCTCTGTTTTAGTAATACTGGAAACAATATATTCTCGTCTGAGGCCGTCGTGTGAGTATGAAAGCGATGGTTTTTAGTTCGATTCCCACTCAGGGGAATGGAATGTTTTCAATTCCTCGGTATCGTAAGGGAACAATTTGCAAGTTTAAATTCCACCACCAATGTCTCGAAAATTAGGTAAAAAGTGAAGTTTCTTTTTGCTTTTCGCCTTTTCCCTCATATTAGAATAGCCAAACGACCTAATGTTCAGACATTCCATTCTCCCAAAGTACAGTAACAAAATTAAAAAAAATAAGAAAAAATCTAAAATAAATAAACGAGCTTAAGGACGGCCACGACTCGTAGACCGTACTATAAGTGTCAACGGTAAGATGCCGCACCACTGTGCCACGATGGCGTTAATATAAATTAATAATAAGTTTTACTATTATCAGAAAATATTTCGCAAATGCATCGGTATGTGTTGTCGGGTAGACAATCCTCTAGTTAGATCGCGTTCGCTCATAGATGGCGCTCGTGGCTTGTGATGGGGTACTATAGCGTTGCCCTCCACTGCTAGGCCGTTACGTGCTCTGTGGAAATTTACAAAAATATTATAAAAAAACAAAAATAAATAAAGAAAGCGTGAAGCTATCACGCTGTATCCCGAATTAAGCAGGGTAGGCAGAAGGAACCTATTGTTAAAATATTCCGCCCTACAATTTCCGCCCAGTTCTCTGTTTACCAGAGCTAGATAATTAAAACAATTCACTTCCCTCAATATTTTGTATTATTATAATAAGATATCCTTAATCGTATTAAAAGTAAAATGTTACCTTAGTGGCATAGGATCGTCTTCTGGAAGCCAGCAATGTAGGGAGTACCCCCGCCGCGTCTGAAACAACCGCCTTCTTGATGTAAATTATAAGCTTACAAATACATATTTGTAAATCAAATTTAGTCTTGTATATGTATATATTTAAAAAAAAACCAATCACAGGCCAGTTGTGGCACAGAGACACAAAATGTTCACAGTCACAATCGACAGGTTGTGGTTGTACTTACTTACGTTTATATTTTCATTTCTTAGCTATGGTTTCAAGGCAAAGCGCGGCGTTTAGTTCCGCCACGCAACAAGCAATGCCTCCAGAACTCGGCGGAAAGTGGGGAACGGAGTATTTTAACACTAGCTACCCTGCTGTGTGCGGGATAAAGCGTGAAGCTGATTTGATTTTATTTATATATATTAAAAAAATAGTAGTAATAAAAATTTATAGAAAAATTCTTTTTGAAAAACGTATTTAAACTTTTAGGCCAATCGTGGCGCAGGACCACAAGCGTGTGGCTGTAACCCCTACAAGTTATGGGTTCGTTCCCTACTCGGGGAAATTAAATATTTAATATTTTTATTTCTTCGCTCTGGTGCCGAGGCAAAGCGCGGCGCTGAGTTCCGCCACTCAACACCCAATGCCTCCAGAAATCGGCAGAAAGTGGGGAGCGCCGTGTCTTAATACTAAAATACCTCTGCCTACCCTGCTACATGCGGGACACTCAAAATAAAACTATAAACTTTTAACTTAGAGGATTTGAACCCGGGCTTCTTGCAAACCGTCTCCAGTTTCCAAAAATGATACTTCTATTTTGAAAAAAAAAAATTCTAGTGAACAATTTCTTTTAATATGGTTATGAACACTTTTAAAATTTAATAATTTTAATAGTGGGATCCCATTTCTATTAATAAATAGAAATCGATATGTTTATAAAAAGGGACCGAACAAACACGGTTCCAAGTTTTCTTAGAGGTCCTCAGGTGTCACATCAATAGACCTTCAATAGACTCACCACATTAAATAGTGATCACGTAGAAAATTTTACCAACGAAGGAAACGACGTATACATATCCAGGTGGAATTTAATGAGAAAAAAAATGTATGTTTGATTGCCTTTACCTTCACGGAACTTCTGGTTTTACTCCGAGAAGCCCGGTACGTGTGTAGATCTGGTAGTAAATCGGATGACTTCTTTACACTCTTCGATGCGACTATTGAAGAATCTGAAAATAGTATTAGTTTTTTATTGTATTTTTAAAGTTTCATATCTTTTAGGGAAAAAAGGAAACTTTATAAGATCCCTTTGTTGTCCGTCTGTCTGTCTGTCTATCTGTCTTTCAAGAGCCTTTATCTCAGGAACACTTGGAGATATCGAGCTGAAATACAAATCATATACTCGGATCTATGATCTATGTATAATATAACATGAAAATTGTTAAAGCTGATGTACTCTTGAATGGTGAAGTCGTGGATCCTATCGATTCTACGGTATTTCTCGGTATCACCGAAGACTAAATTGCAGTGGGAACCTCATATCGATGGAGTGGCGAATAGACTTAGCTCAGCAGCTCAGGTAATGCAGCCGGTATTAAATCAATTTTTGTCTTGCAGAAGCGAGCTATTCGCGCAATCTATAACTTAGGCCCTAAAGAATTGTTGAGGCAAAAATTTAAAAAAATATATATATTGACAGTTGCATCTCAATACATTTTTGAAAATGTTATGTATATTAAGAAGAATATTAAAGATTTTCCCAAAATTGGTAATGTACATAATATCAATACTAGAAATAGGAGTAAACTTATTGCACCTGTAACCCGATTACATCGAGTCCGTGATTCTTTTATGGGACAATCTGTACGCTTTTACAATAAGACCCCAGAAAACGTCCGAGAATTTTCTATATCACAATTTAAAAGAGTTGTGAAAAGACGTTTGTGTGTTAAAGATTATTATCAGATTAATGATTATATAAATGATGCCTTGGGAATGAAATGCTCTCTCCAGTCTGTTCCAAAGTATCATTGTCAGAAATGTTAAAATGTGATTTTGTATAAATGATTTAAAAAAATAAGTCCCGCCTCGTTTCTTGTGCCGGTTCTTCTCAGGTCTGAGGCATAAACTTTAGTGAACTGGTGGTAAATTATTTGATGTTAAAAAAAAATGAAGCATTAACTTCTTATTTTGAATGAAATTATTTGACTTTGACTTTGACTTTGTATACCTTGCTTTATGCGAAATGAAATTTAAAAAATAATACAATGTAAAAAAATTACCTGAAGCCTCCTTTTTAACAGTCAGAGTAAGTCTACTAGCGTCGTCAATAACACGACGAGTTCGCCCGCCTTGAGAACATTGCGCGCTGCAGTCCACCTTTAGAGTAAAACAAACTGCTTCACGCTGTATCCCGCATATAGCAGGGTAGGCAAAGGGAACCTAGTGTTAAGAATTACGTTCCCCACACCTTTTATACAGTACAGAAGTACATATCATATATAAAAGTATTGATTTATCAAAAATATCTATAATAAATGTATTTTAAATATTTATGTTTACTGTTATAGCATTATATAATATATTTTGTTAATGAAATATATTTTAATATTTAATATCATAGGTCATTATCAGCATCGTGTTATGGGTTATGGGATAAACTTTTCCACCCATATACATACCAGAGTAAGCAGAGAGAATCTAGTGTTAAGACTCTCTTTGTTTTTGTTTCCCATTTTCAGATCAATTTTGCGAGACGTTAAGTTTTACTACTTTACACAAAATATCTCGTTATTGGACAAAATTTGGAGAACCTAGTCCTAATACAAAATTTTACTCCTACCTATAACATATAGCAATACGTAAAAAGATGTATGAAGCTAGCAAGAAATCAAAGGTACATACGGCGCGATGACAGACGGGTGGAGGAGGTGGTGGTCGTGGTGTTTGCTCCGATGAAGTGGAATTACGTCGTCGTGGATCAGGAAATCGTAGACGCATCTCAACGTCGTTGGGCAGTGCCGCCGGACACGAACCGGCTACCGTTACTGCCCATTCTCCTAAAATATCGTTGGTTTTATAGAAAGTTCCTTAATATATTAAAAAAAATACCTTAGTTTTTTGCATACTAATGAGTAATAAGAAATTGTTATTTTCTTGTAAACTGATAACTATACAGACATTTTGTTCGTACCTTTTTTTTCCATTTTATTATTATTATTTTATTTTATAACATTTTCACTTTTGTTTATATTTACTCTAAAGCTAAATGATACCGAATCGAGTTCATAAATAAATTCAATTGTGAATTTGTGGATTAGTAGTAGTAGATATCTTAATATTTTTTGTGTATTTCATTTAACAAGTTGATGAAAATCTACGAAGGAATCATGTCGGGTTTTTTTTATATATTAAAGCGTCAAAAGAACGTCCACCATAGAAATTCAATTAGTATCATTTCAATGTGTTATAAATATGCAAACGTTAATAAAACTATTTATTTACTGTACGGTAATATCACACCTGAAGGAGCAGCACGCCGACGACGTCGACGCGCAGTCAACCAAGCAGGTGCCAAAGAACACAGCAAACTACCACTAGATTCACTTGAACTCCACTCTTCCCCTTCTCCCTCCCTCCCATCTTCTACTTTCTGCTTCTTATCATCACTCTTCTTTTCTTTTCTGGGTATACCCAAAAGATTTCTAGAACGATTTTTACTACGATCACCCACAGAAACCCCTTCAGAAGATCGTCTTTCAGAGATCGATGTCGATTCAGGACTTTCTTTATCGTTCTTTTTGCCCCGTTTTAAATGAAAAATTGAAGGTATAGCATCATTTTCACTATGACCGCCCCGCAATCGGCGAGTTGGTTCGTACTGCGACGATACAGATTTTTGCCTTGCAGAACCTTCATGAAATAAAACAAAAATATCCAATTTTGATAAATTTATTATTCACCCACAGTGTAACTACAATAAACATATGTGCCCGCGTGCCTCTCGAAATACTGTGTTAAAACAATGTATGCAAATGACAACTTTGACGTTAAAATGTGATTTCTATTTAAATATAACTTACAATAAAATGTGGAACGTATATAAACAGCAACGATTAAACTTAGCGCTACCTTACTAGTTTAAGCCAATATATCTAATACAATTATATGAGTTTTTTTGTTATAATACAATGATTTCAACATACAAATTCTAAAACTCCGAAACAGTCCAGTTCAACGGAGTTACTCTATATTTCTACAATATCAGTATATTGTGGAAGCAGTGCGATGAGAATGTAACGGCGGTGCGAGAGTGCGGGGGATACCTTCGTCATGCTTCTGAACTCTTTTGGCAAGTTTTGGCTGCGTGTGTTTGTTCATTTGTTCACTGTGGATCCTCGATTCTCCACTAGTTATGCGAATGGGACTCGTTCCAGCTGATTTGCGTATCGGTGACGTCATGGCACCTACATGAACTACCTGAGCTCGGTATAAATCTGGCATAGGTGAAGTCCCAGCGTTCTTCGTATCACTATATCTTAAATCTCGATATTTATTTGATTCGGCAGGTCGTATCTCTTCTTCTGTAGATGGAAATTCGCTCAAACTTGGCGCTGAAGCTCGCCTATTGTACGAGTCATCACCAGTTGACTCTAAACTAAGGCTACTTCTTTCTTCAGGTATGATATCAAATACATTTTTGAAACGCAAGGAATTCGATCTTGCCCGTGACTCGCAAGGCACTGAAGCGCGACGGATAGGAATTTCGTGAGCCGAAGTTTCCTCACTTAACACATCAAAGAGCATATTGGCCAGCAAATGACTCTTGTCATTTCTATCTCGCGAGAGAATCGGAGGAGTTCGTCTACTACCATTACTTTTGTGATTTCTTTGTGTGCTAACTTTTGATGTTTTTTGAACTTTTTCGTTCACTGGTATAGGAATACGAGACTTTCTATTCCTTGAACTAAGATTATGATTCTCATCTGATGTTGTGGTGTCAGAATTTTGAGAACTATTAACGTATTCGAGTATTTCCAATATTTCTATACATTTATTGCCATCGCGTATTTCTGATTTTTGATATATTCTTGTAGGACCACAATCATCAGGAGACAAAGGAGGATGTGTTTGTAAAGAAAGTTTACCTCGAATAATACGTTCAGATTTTCGATGATCTTTGTCAAGATTTTCAGAACACGAATGAGAAATATTATTTTTAGTCAATTTACGAGCATTCCTGTTATTATTATTATTTTCATGATCTTTTTTCCACTGTTTTTTTATAAGATTTTCATCTGATTTCGCGGCAACAAGTTTATTCGACTTTTGACTAATTCTCATACATTTGTATTCGTCTTGAGCAATTTTTGCAATTACATCATCAATTACTGAGTTTATTATAACCATGCATTCCCTTTCTACTTCTCTTTTCGTTTTATATATTTCTTTTCTATTTTGTGACTCCAAATCTCTCTTCAATTGCTTCACTTTGCTTCGTCGTGCACATTCCATACGCATTTCTCTCTTTCGGTGCCGTCTATATAGTCTCTGTTTTATCGTTTCTGGCATATGATCAGCAACTACTATATTCTCCTTCTCACAGTCACAGTCGTTATCTTTTATTCTTATGAAAAATGATTCACTCTTTTCTTTCGGAGAATTAGGACCTTGCGTAGCATCTTCAGGTAAAAGATCTAAAACATCAATAGCTGATCTTACGAGTTCGCTTCTTTTGTTGGTATTATAGGATCTTCTCAGTAAGATAGATCGTGGTGAATTTGGATCATCCAAGCTATCAACGAGACTGGCACATTCAGAGCCCAATAGTTCAGCGTCTTCTGAAGATGATGTATTAACCTCCATAGACTCAGTATGTGGAAAAGCGGAAAATCTCGGTACAATAGCGTTATCTTCGACTTCTTGATAATAATTTCCAGCTCCTACACCACCTAATACTTCTATACCAGAATTTCGATTTGTTTGCATTTCTATTGTGTCAGTATTAGGATATGACCCACCATTATTATCTATAAATACATCAACATTCGAAATTTCAATATGTGAAATTCCTGGCAATGGGCCATCCGGAGAGTTCATGTCAGGTTCTATATTTTGAAGCTCTTCTTTAAATAGTTTTTGAATTTGTTGCAAAACGGCCTTGTTTACTGTTTCATTTGAGATGTTTGAAAATTTATCAGTCTTTACTTTATCATGTGAAAGTTCAGCTTCATTATTTCGTAAGCTTTCGGCAGATGTAAAGTTATTGTTAGTTTCAACGCTTAATACATCTTCTGCAATGTTAATACTAGCAGCTTCGTGTGGATTATTACAATTATCTCGTCGTCCATCGCTTTCATATAATTCTTCATTTCCAAATATTATTTGATTGTTAGATGTAGGGCTTAAATGCACTATCGTGTTAACTCCAGTGTTCTGTAATTTGACCTTTATTTCTTTCTCGACTATATTTAACTTTCTATCACTTCCTATTGATGCATTCATCGATTCGAGCTGATCCGTTAACGAATTAAGACTTTCAACTAAAATATTTGACACATATTCATCCAAATCCATGTGTGATTTTTTGTTGGTTGTTAAATGATTTTTCAACGGCTGTGTATTTGTTGCTGGTAATATTTTCTCGGGTGATCTATTTTTTAAAGAAGGATTTAATGTTGGTCGGACATCGACTGTCTCGGAAACAATTATCTCCAAAACATCATAAGATGGTGTCTCCAATGTGAGTGACTTGGTGTATGGTACGATGTTGCTTTCTTCATTCTCAGCACTGATTGACCCTTCACTTACTCGACCGTCTATGTATTCACTCTTGGAAATCTGTGTATACGGTTCGGATATTTTAAACGGATTTTCTTTCATTGTTGGCATGGATGTAGTAAAAATATCTGATGAAGATGTCAAGGAACGATCGATGGTTTCTACTTGTAAAATTGGACTATCAATGGGTGTTCTAACTATTCGTGTTTCAGTAATTCTTCTCGGTGATGCCTCTCGAGCAATATCTGGTATCGGATCAGTACAAGAAGATGCAACCCGCGCAGGTGATCCAGACGACGAGCAATCAGAATGACGATCACGTGAATCAAGACGTAGGCGTCTAGGAGAAGTACGTAACTCAGAATGTGAAGCATCTAGGGATCGTGTTCCACACGGTGGACATGGAACACAAGGGCAAGTGCGAGCTGGAGAGGCTCCAGCTCTGCCCCAAAGGCGTAATAATGCAGATTTTCTCATATGTTCTCTTTCCCGCCTTGCGCCAGACTTTGCACCGCACCATGCGCATGAGTTGCGCGTGCCCGCCGCTGCACCGGATGCACTCCAGCGACCCGTTTCATCGCTTTCCCCTTCAGATCGTTGTTGAGCCAACCGATACCTGAAATTAAAATTATAATACATTTATATATAATATGTATAGGTCATCGAAATCTTGTTGAAAATCTTTATAAATTAGATACTTTTTTATTAATAAAAGGAAAAAAAATTAAAATCATACATACTTTCTCATAATGGTCTCGGGCACTGAGTAGCGGCGGCGCAGGAGGCCGGGGGAGGCTGCGGCGCGCGCTGGCACATCGTTTCCCCACATATTTCGTACGTTCTTTTCGCTCGTGCCACACGATTCTTCTTCACTAGTCGCTTTGCTGAAAAATGCACATAAAAAAATTATATTATAATAATAGTGGATACATTTGGAAAAGTATCGTTATCTATGATGAAACAGATCCAAGTCCTGGATTGTTAGAAATATTTGTATGAAAACATTCAAACTATCAAGTCATTTTTATAACTTACAAAAAGTCAGTCTATATGAGTTTTATTGAAATTATTTATTTAGATATTTAGTTTACTTTGTATACAGAATATAAATTAATTTTCATCTTAATAGAACGTTCATATTAAATATAATACGTAAATACATAAGTACTTCTCCGTTCTTGTTAGACAAAGTGCTCCGTTTTAAGTGACCTTTCGCCATTAATATCTGGTTTAGGGGCCAAAGCTTTTTAGCTTGAAAGCTACTGATATGCTATCAAATATGATAAGAATCGATTATACACTCGCGTATAGTTATTAGAAAATTTAATAGATATAGGTACCACAAGCTTTAGGGGAAGCGCTCATAATTTTATTATAGGTCTGTCGTTCCGCTTATATCACTTAAATGCTAGGAAAGTTGATAGAATTTTACATATTCATGTGAAACCATATTGATGTTTGATACAAACCGGCCCAAAAAGATTTTTTTAGTTGTATTTGTTTTTAAGCTTTACATTCTATCCCATATATGGTGGGGTAGTCAGAGATAACATAATGTCATGACTCTCCGTTCTCCGTTCCGCTCCGATTCGATATATTTTGATTCAGTTTTATTTTGTTCTTAGGGTTAACAGCTAATATTGCCAATTGTAAAAATCAATGACGCACTTTGTTTAGGCTCACGCTGTATCCCAAAAACCAAGGTAGACGGAGGGAACCTGGAAACCTAGTATTCAGGCAATTCGTTCCTCATTAAGACGCTTCCGTTTCCCACTTTCCGCTGAATTCTCGAGGCCTTGCATGTTGAGTGGCGATACCCAACACAGCGCTTTGCTTCATTACCATATCGAAAAAATTAAAATGTAAAGTATTTCATTCCGAATGGGAATCGAACACACAACCGACGCGCTTACAATCGCACGCTTATGCCTCTGCTCTACGACGGCCTCAATTTACAGTATTCCATGTTCTAAATAGAAGACTTATATTTATTTTCATAAAAGCACCAAAAACAAAGCTAGAAAACGGCTTGGAATTAAAAAATAAACATTGAGATTCTAAAGGTCAGGGTTTCAGAATGTTAATAAATGGCCAGTTTTTACCTAAGAATATATGCCTTTTAGCTATTTCTAATTTTACTTTGAAATAACACTATAATATTATAATATACTATAATATGATTTTAATTTCATATTATAATTTTATATTATAATTTTATATTATATAAATAATCTATATAAATTGACTCTAAATATTAATGCCAGTCGTGACGCAGGGGCACAAGCGTGTACTATTGACTATAAACGCGACAGGTTATGGATTCGACACCCACTCGAAGAAATGAAATATGTAATATCTTTTCCTATTAATTATTTATCCTTGCTGTGGTAACGAGACAAAGCGCGGCGTTGAGTTTTCGGCGGAAAGTGGGAAAATGTCTTAACGGGGACGGTGTGTCTTTTGTAAGGAACCAGGTTCCCTCTGACTATACTGCTATGTGCGGGATACAGTGTGAAATTAAAACAAAAAAAAATTAATAACCGCAGTGTAAGATTGACAGTTGCGATATACTCAATGAAATGCTTATATTTCATTTATCCACTTTGGTAGATAAAGCGCGGCGTTAAGTTCCACCACTCACTACATCAAAAATCCTGGGAATGTGTCCCCAGGATTCTATTCCAACAGAAGTCACTCTGTTTTTTCTGCCGTGCCTGCTGTTGGGTAAAACGCGTGAAATTGATTTATTTTTAAATATCAATTAAATAGCTCCCAAGTTGGGGAGGAACACCGTGTTAATATTATTTATCACTTTTGTAACTTATCGTAACTCTCCCACTTATACTCTATTCTCCACTTTCCAACTAATTTTGAAAATTTTTTTTGGTGTTTTTGTTTTGGTGGAACCCGACGCCGCGCTTGATCAAAATATATTAACATAAAAACGACATGTATTTAAACAAAAGTCACAAAGTGCTCCAATGGAAACCAAATCTAGAACCATCGCGTGTAGTCAGACACTTTCCAACTGAACCACGATGGAGTTAATTAAATGATTTACGGAAATTCCTTAAGATAGCAATCGGAGCGCGGCGTTGAAAACATGTGGAATTTTCGCTTATATTTACATCTAATTTGTTATCGTGTCTTTTACGCTTGAACAGATTTCTTATTAGAAAATATGAAAATATTGCCAGATGTGCCTGTGAAATGTATTAATAATTATTATAATTGTATAATTTGAGGCCAGTCGTGGCGCAGTGGCACAAAGTGTGACTGTAAAACCGGCTGGTTGTGGGTTCGATCCCCACTCGAGGAGATGAAATATTTACTTAAATTTATATTTCCATTTCTTCGCTCTGGTATCGAGGCAAAAGCCCGGCGTTGAGTTCTGTCACTCAACACGCAATGCCTCCAAAATTTAGCAGAAAGTGGGGAACGGAATGTCTTAACACTAGGTTTCCTCTGCCTACCCTGCTGTGTGCGGGATACAGCGTGAAGCTGATAAAAAAGTACAAATTTAAACTAAAGCGAAAGCAATACTGGCCTCAAATGAAAATCTATATTTATAAATATCGTAATATTTTTCTATTTTATATTTTCAGTGCAATAGCTATAATTAGTCCCTACATTGATTCATTAAAAAATCTTAATATACGAAAAAAAATATATTTTAATATTTAAATATGTTTCGGTCTGATTAATGTTAGCAAAGTACGGGATTGGTTTCGTAAATCATTTGTTATTTAATACCTAATTTACACAGCAAAGAAACACTAATACGAAAGTATCATTTTCCTGTGGGACAGTGCCCGTTCAAATACCGAAAAGGTTTTGGGATCAATCGATATTTAAATTAATATCTCTTCCCAATTCAACATAGTGTTACATTCCGCCATCGTAATGTATGGAAATTAAACAGAAAGTAGAGGAAATAGTGTATGGATTTTATTTTTTCTTTCGTAATAATTAGCCTTTTAACTAACAAAAGTTGTATTTATGAGATTGCTTTAAGCAAAACGACTGCTACATTTTATAGGAAGGTATATTTTTTAGATTCAAACTGTACCCCGCACGTAGGAGGCAGAGGGGACATGGGAACCTAGTGTTGAGACTCATTTTTAGTACGTTCTCCACTTTCCAGTGAGTTCAGGTGTCTTTACGTAATTAAATATTTCATATCCTCGAGTGTAAATCGTACCCACGATCTGTTGCGCACATTCTTATGTTACTTGTATTTCTTTGTAGTCAATAAAGAATATTCTATTCTAATCTATTCTATAGATATTGTAATATTCAGACATTTAAATTAAATCAGCTTCACGCCGCATACAGCAGGGTAGGCAGAGGGAACCTAGTGTTACGACACTCCATTCTCCACTATCCGACGAATTTTTCGAGGCATTGCGTGTAATACTTACCAATAGCTTAAATTTCACTTCAGTGTGGATTTTAAAATAAAATTGACGATATATTTAGTTAGCAGCTGCCGCTCTTCCAATGAGTAACATGTGTTTGACACTTCGTTGAACTAAAATACTAACCGATTGTTACGTGTGTAAATGTAAGCACAAACTTTAAAGTTAAATAAATATGGTTTTATTTATAGAATTAAATCAGCTTCACGCTATATCCCGCATTCAGCAAAGTAGACAGAGGGAACCTAATGTTAAGATTAAGTTAAGTTTTGGAGGCATTGCGTGTTGACTGGCGGAACTCAACGCCGCAATTGTCCACGCCACCAGAGCGAATAAATGTAAATATAAATGTAAATAAATATTTCATTTCCTCGAGTGGGGATCGAACCAATAACCAGTTGATTTTAAAGTTACACTTTGTGCCCCTGCGCCACGACTGGCCACAACTCAACTCAACTGTTTTTTTTTATTATTAATATAATAAGAAGGTTAAGTTTTCTATTTTTTCGACTTAAAACCAACTTGTTTGTGTTCGAGATTGATTATTTATATATTTCTATCTATAAATGTAGCTATGTGTAAGTAATAAATGAAGTAATGGCTATTTACGGAAAAGAAAATCACGAATTCGTTTGAATTTTTGAATCCTAGTCCTGAACTTAAGCTTAATTTTAATTAACTAAATGTATTGTCAATAACTTACTACCACCTGTCCGTAGTGATTCAATATATATATTATAAATGTATTTTCTTTACCGGTTCTCCCAAAATGAATAAATTGCAAAGTTTTTTGAATGTTTAATTGCTCGTATCATAAAATTGCGTTATAGAAAACAATCAGCTTCTCGCTGTATCGTACACGACAGGTTAGGCAGAGGGAACCTAGTGTTAAGATACTCCCTCCCTTCCCCACTTGCCTTGATGCCAGAGCGAAAAATTGAAAATATTAATAAATAATAATTAAGGGATCGAACCCACAACCGTCGTGTTACAGTCACATCCTCGTGCCCCTGCGCCATGACGGCCGTAAACGCTAATATTTTATATTAGTTTCAGCTTAATAACCCCACGCAATCTCGAAATAAATAATTTTGACAAACTGACAATAAAGTAATCCTATAAGGGTTCCGTTTTTACCTTTTGAGGTACTATGGAACCCTAAAAACAAAAATAATAATGACACAAGCCAAACTATACTTATTTACTTAGTCACTAAGAAAATAAACTGCGTACAATTTAAGATTTATAGCCATTTCGCTTATTCGTTGAGATGAGGACAGGAATAGACGCCCCTCGCGGCTTCTACCAAAGCATTTGGACTTGACGGTTGAACTACATGTGTTACGACGCTTGAAGTACAAAAAGGTTATTGGACACGAAATAGGGTTCAAGATGGGTTCAAAAATTTGCGAAATAATTTTATTTTTTTATATAGATAAATAAATTTTATGTAGCATGCTTTTTTTATAACAAAATATTGTTTTTTTGTGAAGAATTGTAAGTTTTTTATGACTACTAAGCGAAAAGGAGAGTAATGCTTTTGACCATTACCTATATGTGTATGTTCATTTGTTCCCTCAAAACTTTTAAAGTAATTACTATAATTTGCAAATGAGGCATTGTTAGAAGCGTCTAGATCAGTGATTCTCAACCACTGTGCCGCGGCACTTTTGTGTGCCGCCAAATTTCAAAAGTGTGCCGCCAAATTTTGCAAATATATAATAATGTTAATATTATTAAATTATATCATTTAAAAAAATATATTTTTCACATGAATATATAACATAAATCCACAAAAAAATAAATACTTTATTATTTGCTTTGCAACGCGTTTTTTCTTAGTGCCTGCGTGTGTTGTAGTAAGTAAATAATTTTTATCTTTTTCTTTGTGTGCCGCCAAATTTTGAAATCGTTAAATATGTGCCGCAACAAAAAAAAGGTTGAGAATCACTGGTCTAGATCGTCCGCTGGTAGGGATGCCCGATGATCATCGATTTTCGATTAACATCGATGGTGTAGAAGTTAAAATATCGATGCTTTAACATCGATGTTGCATTAACTATAACATCGAAATATTGATGTCAGCAAGGATACATAATCGTCCTTAAATATATTATAACATGCAGGCTTTTGAATTAGCAATTTTTTTGTGGCCACAAACATAAATATAAATATGTAAAAAACTAAAAAAAATTGTATAAAAAAAATTATTTACAAAAATAATACTTTTTTCTTATAGAGTCTTTTACTGAAAAATCAACCTCATCGTGTATTTATAACAAAATTTTATAGCAACTAAATCGCTTATAATGCCCCCTGTCTTCACATTGCCAACGACGAGTATACTCGTCTTTGATTTTCTGCTTATGTATAATATAATGATTATGTATGATAATATATGTGCTCGTACCAAGAAATAACAGGATTTTGGTAATCAATAGCACTCAAAATATAAATGGCAATAGGAATGACTTCATATAATTTAGGCTTGGCAGCGAATGGGTTAAACCGAATGTGGCGCCCTCTACGTCACATAATGTCATTGTATAAAAAAAATATATCGTTAAAATAAATCTACAGCGGTTCACGGCGGTTGAATGTAATATATTAGTAGTCATATTATACATTTCTTACAACTTAAACCGAAGTGTTCCGCTGACTCATACATCCCATAATAATGTGCCATTTGATGCAATATGGGCATATGCTGAGATATAATGTCCTTTTTATTGTTGGGACGTATTTGCTTCTTAGATTAACCTTGTTTTGTTCTAAGCTTATAAGTAACTTTAAGCTTAAGAATACTAAAATAGTATCTAGTGTCACTTACATGGGTGAAGAAGAAAAAGATATTAAAAAATCAAGTGATCTTAATATCCTTATAGGATACGTACGAAACTACGATATAAAATTAAGATAATTTAAAACGAACAGGTTTTTTTCTTATGAGGTCGTCGTGGAACAGGGGCACAAGCGTACGTGTAAACGCGAAGGTTCTGGGATCGGTTTTCATTCGGGGGAAAGAAATATTTGTACCTTCGCTCTATAAGAAGCGACGAAGAGTAGCAAACTTCAAGATAAAAAAAAGCTTACATTTGTTAATTAAATGCTTTAATCATTTCCGAACGATAATATAATAAAGATACGATTTTTTAAAGAAAGGTAAGCCATGTGACCCCATTTCAGAGGTTTAGCGATGACAATGTATGGCGTGACTATGCAATTTGTGATATTGCAGTTCAACTACGGAATTGTGTTTTGGGTGAGATATATTGATCTAGATTCTAGATGTATTTGTTTAGAGGTTTGCTTTTGAATAGGCATTTGGGAACCTGGGAACGTAGTGTTAAGACTATCTACTCAAGCTATTGCATGTTGAGTGGCGGAACTCAACGCCGTACATATTAAATGTTTTGTTTCATGGAATGGGGATGGAGCCTATAACGTGTCGTGTTTTCTGTGCCACATTTGTGACTGAGGCTTTGTTTAAAGGTAATAGTTTGAAATACGTACCTACATATTATACTAAGATTCTATGATTTCGGCAAATAATAGTATAGGTACAGAGAAGTTCAGTGTTCAGACACTCCGTTACTGACTTTACGCCGAATTAAAGAAGCATTGCGTGTTGAGTTCCAACAATCGCACGTGGTTGCTTTGTTACAAGAAATGTAAATAACAATTGAGTTCTCCTAATGGGAACCAAAACCAGCAAACGTCACGTTTATAGGCACATGCTGTTCCACTGCGACACAAAGGCTACCGGCAACGTCGGGAGTCAGTCCCATGTACTTTTATATTAACTTTTCTTTTTATATATTATATTTATTTATATAGTATTATTATTTATATAGTATTATTATTTATATACTAGAGGCCAGTCGTGGCGCAGTGGCGCAAAATGTGACTGTAAAACCGACTGGTTATGGCTTCGATCCCCACTGGAGGAGATTGAAATATTTACTTAAATTTATATTTCCATTTCTTCGCTCTGGTGTCGAGGCAAAGCGCGGCGTTGAGTTCTGCTACTTAACACGCAATGCTTCCAGAATGCGGCAGAAAGTGGGGAATGGAGTGTGTTACACTAGGTTCCCTCTGCCTACCCTGCTGTGTGCAGGATACAACGTGAATCTGATACTATTTATATACTAACAGGGCTTAATACTGAAGAATGTTTATGCGTAAGGTTACCTGTAAGAATACCTAATAGGTAATTACGTTACCTAATAGTGATCTAATAATCATTATTAGGTAACCTATCTACCTTACCATGCTATTATTATATTCTTGCAAATACATTTTTATTTTCCTTCTATCTTTTTTTTTCGCGGCATTGATTTCCGCCTCCCAACACGCAAAGTCACTAGAATTTGCCGGAAAGTGGAGAACGGAAGTGTCTTAACGGGAACGGAATGTCATAACACTGGTGTCCCAGGTTTCGCGATACAACGTGAAGCTAAAATAAAATATAATTTTGTAAAAAAAAAATCCTAGCAAAATTACAAATAAGATAAAACTAGAAATCAGCATCAAATTCTAAAATCCATTCAAATAAACCAATCCAATACCATTATAATAGTTTAACTACTACCTACAGTGTACTGTCAAGTATGTAGACGCAATCTAAAGTACTACATACAATAAATACGTCCAACAAGGCAAGTCCGCAAACCGCAGTTATATTTATAAGAACATTCCGGTAGCCGTTGCAATCTTTGCCTGCTACTGTGCGCCGTAATATTTTGTTTGTATTTAGAATAGAATCTAAAATGTTACTTGATATAGATATTTAGATGTTTTTGTGATTATATATCATATTGTGTACTTTTTATTGGTTTCACGCTGTAACCCGCTTATAGCAGGTTGGGAATTTAGGGTTAAAACATCAGTTTTCTATTTTTCGTTTATTTCTGAGACATAACGGTTTGAATTGTGGAATTCAACGCCGCAATTCATTAACTCGAGGTGTAGTGTATGTATGTAATGGTTCGCGTTTACACTCGGATGCAGTACCGACGGCTTCAATCCTATCTAGTTATTCTTTGATATGTAAATAAATTAACTGAGATATGATTTAAAGCTAATGAAGGCGCCATGTGGCACAGTACCTGGTCGTAAGTCTGATGACTGACTTTGATTCTCCGTCAATAAATTCTTATACTTAAAAAAAAAGAAAACTAAACGAAGAGAAAGAGTGATGTCCGATTTCTCCTACTAACAAAAAGCCAAGCCAAGTCAAAAACAGATTGCAGTATGAGATGTCACGAGAGAATGTAGGTATAATATACAAATATATATATACATATTAGTCTTAGTGAAAAAAATATCTCGCTTTCAGAGAAATTTCAAAACTTCACTTTCACTCTGTATTTGGGAGAGACACTCCGCGGTCCACTTTCCGCCGAATTCCGGAGGAAGCGCGTGTTGGGTGGCGCAACTGAAGAGTAGAAGAAATGAAAATATTAAGTAAGTATTTCATCTCCTCGAGTAGGAATCGAACCCACAAATTGACGCGTTTACAGAAAGACGCTCATGCTCCTGGCTCCACCACCACGACTGGCTTCTATTATATAAAAAGAAACTATTATATAAAATTTTAATAAATCTACCCAAAGTGTATGTATGTAATGGTTCGCGTTTACACTCGGATGCAGTACCGACGGCTTCAATCCTATCTAGTTATTCTTTGATATGTAAATAAATTAACTGAGATATGATTTAAAGCTAATGAAGGCGCCATGTGGCACAGTGCCTGGTCGTAAGTCTGATGACTGACTTTGATTCTTTGTCAATAAATTCTTATACTTAAAAAAAAAGAAAACTAAACGAAGAGAAAAAGTGGTGTCCGATTTCTCCTACTAACAAAAAGCCAAGCCAAGTCAAAAACAGATTGCAATATGAGATGTCACGAGAGAATGTAGGTATAATATACAAATATATATATACATATTAGTCTTAGTGAAAAAAATATCCCGCTTTCAGAGAAATTTCAAAACTTCACTTTCACTCTGTATTTGGGAGAGACACTCCGCTGTCCACTTTCCCTCCGAATTCCGGAGGAAGCGCGTGTTGGGTGGCGCAACTGAAGAGTAGAAGAAATGAAAATATTAAGTAAGTATTTCAACTCCTCGAGTGGGAATCGAACCCACAAATTGACGCGTTTACAGAAAGACGCTCATGCTCCTGGCTCTACCACCACGACTGGCTTCTATTATATAAAAAGAAACTATTATATAAAATTTTAATAAATCTACCCAAACATCCTTCATTCTATACATTTCCCGTTATTCTTATTTCCATTATGTACCAACCACGTGGATAGAATAGAACAAAGCAGTTCTTCTTTGTGCGGAATATCTCTTACCTATTTGGATGTAATCCAAGTATCTTTCAACAGTTTAGGGTTTTTGTTGCCAAAAAATTGTATTTTATATTAAAAAGAAACTCTGTGTTAGTGGAAAGTAAAGTATTCAAGTTAAATGTACAGAGATGTAAATCTCCACCATTCTCCTACTCTATTAAGAACATCTACATATAACGATTGTAAAATCAGCAATTTTTTTTGAGGCCATTCGTGGCGCAAGGGCACAAAGTGTGACTATAAACGCGACTGGTTGTGGATTCCATCACCACTCGCGGAAATGAAATGTTTATTTACATTTATATTTCCATTGCTTCGCTATGGTGTCGAAGCAAAGCGCGGGGTTCAGTTCCGCCACTCAACCAAGTGGGGAACGGAGTGTCTTAACACTTGTCCCCTTTGATTACTCTGCTGTGTGCGGAATACAGCGTGAAATTTATTTTTTTTCTTTTCACACTGTATTGCACACATAACAGGATAAACAGAGAAAACTTACTATCGAACTTTCAACTAGCCACTCGGTTCCCTCCTAGATATTTCATTCCCTACGTCCCGCCAACACCAACCTTGAGAGATTGTGAGTAGCGGCACTCAATGCCGCGTCTTGTCATGTTCTCACCAGAGTAAGGAAATCAAAATAATACATTGCCCCGAGTGAGAATCGAATGCACAACCATCGCGTTTACTATGAGCCGCTGCGCCGCGACGGCCTCATTACGGACTCGTAGCGTGATTTTATAATCTAGACGGAACCTAACACTAGGTTCCCTCTACCTACCAGCGGGACAACGTGAAACCAAAAAAACAAATAACTCAGCTAAATCATCATAAACTATAGTGATTCAATGTTATAATAACACTAGTATGTTATTCAGACAGAACTTTCCAACCGAGTGAAGACCAACAGCCGTTGTGGACCGTTCAAGTGGAAACGGAATTATTTTCTCCGCATAATTACAATATGTTTTCATTAACCTATATTATTGTAGGATTTATTTCTATTGAACTAGTGGCAGGCCGCAACTTCGTTTTTCTACTTACCACAGTTATCGCGCTTCGTATTATCGAAGTGAGAAAAGGTAGAGTTTCACAGCAGTTTGTTAAGACTCTTACTTCTCTTTTTCTGAGCCAATTTTCAAGACTTAATCCGTAATGAACAATTTAATTATCGCATGTACAATCTTCTATATGTCTGATTTAGCGTGACAGTGGAAAACAAAAAAAAGAAGTAAATGTTTTTCACTATCTTTTTATTTAATATATTAATGATTAAATATATTGTTGACCTGACTATAAAGCAAATGTCACTACACTCATATACAAACAAACACAACGATAATAATTAATTATTATCATTTACACATATAGGCCAGTCGTGGGGAGTGATCACAAACGTGTGACTGTAAGCGCGACAGGTTGTGGGTTCAATTCCTACTCGAAGAAATGTATTTTTTTTATATTTTCATTTCTTCGCTTTGATGTCGAGGCAAAGCGCGGAGTTCCGCCGCTCAACATGCAATGCCTCTCGAATTATGGGGGAAATAGGAAAGGGAGTGTCTTAACACTACATTCCCTCTCCCTATCATGCTGTGTGCGGTATACAGCGTGAAGCTGATTTTTTATATTCAAATTAGTTTATCTTATCTCACAATGCTAGACCAAATATATAAACAAGCTAAATTTCAATATTTAACAATATTTGTATGATTTATGTAGGATATTTATTTTTAAATTATTGATAAACATATGAAAGTCTGACGCAAATTGAAAATACTCAACATCAATGCTATTTAAATAAAAAGGTCCGTCGAAAAGTGCGCCGTTAAGTTACGCCTTTCAACAAGCAATGTTAAAAAATTGGGCGGAAAGCAGGGAGAAGAGTATCTTAGCACCCTTCCCTTCTATATTCGAAAAAGCTAAAAAAAGTTCCCAGGATTTGAACTTACAACCAATAACGTAAGTATCTTCTTTACGTCACTACAGCGTTAATATAATTTATCTTATAACTATAAATAATCAAAGCAAAACCACCTTACAGGAAGCATTTCGTCACTGCCACTTCAGTTTCCTAAATGTTGCAATAATAACCTATTAATCTATTAGTTTCATATAATACCAGTGATTTTAAGATCATAAGGTAAGGAAGGAAGGTAGCAGCTTCGATTACCGCGTGAAGTGAATTATTTTAAATTTATTTAAAGTGTAAATTATCGATAATTAAAAATTGCTTTATACTCTTTTTTTGTTTATTTGTTACTGCATGTTTATATAATACAAGAAATAATATCTGTTCGTGGTAAGACAAAGCATATATTATAATTATTAACTTACTAAATACTATTTCGAATTTTCTTAGAAAGATATTTATATTACATCGAAATATGAAATAGAAATATTATTTAAAGCCTATCGTGCACAGAAGCAGAACTTACGACTTTAGACGCGACAGTTTGTGGGTTTGATTCCCACTCAAGTAAATAAAATGATAACGAGGTAAAGTGTGGAGTTTCAGAAATGTTTCTAAACATTGGCAAAATGCTCTTCGAAGTGTATGTTACAATTTCTTCACTAGGTTTTCTGCGCCCATTTACAATTTATTACAGCGTCTCACTAAACAGGCCAGTTGTGGGTTCGATTCTCATTCGAGGGAAATAATTATTTTTATTTAACCACTCTAGTCAACAAGACAAAGCGCGACATTAGGTTCCGCCACCAAACAATATACAAACACAATATTTAAAAAAATTGGCGGACAGTAAGGAACGGAGCCTTAACTAGGTTCCCTATGTCCACCCTCTTTTATGCGGTTTAATGCAGTGAGAAACTAGAAAACAACAATATATTTTCCCTCAAATTTAAATAAATATCGCACACACAAAAATGAATAAACACAGAAACACAAACTCACCATTCTGGCACATTTTTGTAAACACTTTAACAACATTTTTCAATTGTTAATTCGTTATTTCTAATCTATATATTCGTTATTTCTAATTAATTTTTTAACAAAATATGAATGTATGTAACATAATATATCGTTCGTAAAATCTCACGAACGTCCGTTGTGTTAGAGTGTTCGCGTCGGACTGCGGTACGCTGCTCATTTATTTCTTCAGATCATCACTGGTTAGAAAATTATAATTGATTTTAAATATAATAATATTTTTTATTAGTTTAGCACAGTAAGCATAGAGAAGAATGTCAAGGCACTCAATTCTCCACTTTTCTCCGCGTTCAATTTCGAGATATTGGATTTTGGTGGAATTAAACTCCGCGTTTTAGTTTAGTACGAATACACTCAACTTTTATACATAACGATGGCATCATTTTTTTTTCATATATTACAAAGTTAAGGGGTAAAAAGAGGTGGGTACCTACTCTTCAACCTGATTCTAAAAAAACCTAAAATACTTCCGTTTCCCACTTTCCGCAGAATTTGGAAGTATTACGTGTTGAGTGACGGAACTCAACGCCACACTTTTCCTCTTGACCAAAACGAAGAAATAAAAATATTAAATAATTCATTTCCTCGAGTGGGAATCGAACGCACAACCTGCCGCATTAACAGTCACACGCGCCATAACTGGCCTCAATATTGGTATGCTATTTATTTTAGTAAAAAATAATATTATATTACTATCATCTTGCATATATTTTTTTATTATAAACGCCGTAATTGGATGTTTATGTAAATACATTAAAATATTATTGTAATTTTAAACTATAAAACTTATTATAGTACACGAAAGAAAGTTGAGGCCAGTCGTGGCGCAGAGGCAAAAAGTGTGACTGTAAAATCGACTGGTTGTGGGTTCGATCCCCACTCAAGGTGATAAAATATTTATTTAAATTTATATTTTCATTTCTTCGCTTTGGTGTCGCGGCAAAGCGCGGCGTTGAATTCCGCCACTCAACATGCAGTAACTCCAGAATTCAGCAAAAAGTAGCGAACGGTATCTCAACACTAGGTTCACTCTGCCTACCCTGCTGCTGCTGCGGGATACAGCGTGAAGCTGACACTACTTAATTATTATTCTAAAATATTCTAATAATAATAATTCTAAAATATTTTTTAATCATATTTAAAAAATATTAATTTCGTTAAATTTTTAATACGATGTCATACTGTAAATGTAAATTAATATTTTATTTTATTATACAACATTTATAAATAGGCTGTCTATAATACAAATCTAGATATATCAATAAATAGTATCGTAGATATGCGATTGCTTAACGATGGATTAATTTATGTTTATATTATATTTATTGCAACCACCTCGTGATTCAGTTGTTGAAAGTGTTGTTGTTACAACAAAAAATGTGTTCAAATAACAAACGTATTTAACATACAACGAAAATCGTTGTATGTTAAATACGAATTCGTTTTAAAATATTTTTTGTAGTTTCACGGTGTATCTCGCATATAGTAGGATTGGCAGAGGGAACCTATGAACCTAGTGTTAGGACATACTGCTTCCATTGAGACGTGTTGAGTGGTGGAACTCAACGCCGCGCTTTGCCTAACTAACTATTTCATCTCTTTGAGTGGAAATCGAATTCATGACCTGTCGCATTTACAATTGTACACTTGTGCTGACCTCAAAAACTATATAACAAGATATAGAAGTATACTATTTGTTCATTTTTTTTTTATTTTGAAGAATTTTTAAACAATGTTATTATTATTGAACTAAAATATAATAAGAACTAATGTCAGTTATTATTTAAATCCTAATTATGAGTGAATTAAGTAAGGCAATTAACTAAGCACTTGTCCGGTTAATTTATGTCCACAAAGCTCCACAGTAATTTATATACGATAAACATTATCTCTACATTACGTATGACTCATTTACATAGAACACGGTATTGTAGAAGTGGTTTTATTGAGATATTTTATTTTTTTTTAGGGTCCCGTACAATAAAAGCGAAACCCTTATAGGGACACTTTGTTGTCTGTCTGTCTATCTGTCGAGATCATTTGTCTTGAGATTTCGTGGAGGAATCAAACTAAAGTTAATTTTTAAATATTTAAGATTATGGTCCCATTATAAACACAGAAAAAAATCAAGTTTCTAAGTCAACGTAGTCAAAAAGTACAAGCATTTATGCATCGACTTGACTGCACTTTTATGAAATTCGCCGTGGAATCAAAATCTACTTACGGATTTACAATACAAATAAAGAAAAAAATCTGAAAAGTGAGAACTTATAAATATTTGATAGAACAAAAATATTACAAAATTATATCTGTAAACAATAAATCAAAGTCCATTTGAAACAAAATGATTGCATATACACTCAGCATTGAAAAAAAACTGCAAACTTAAATTTGTCAACTTTTATAAGTTGTACTACTTCCCGTTGACCTATAATCTTAAAATTGATACGGAACCCTTGGTAAGCGAGTCGGACATTCCATTCCATCTTGAAGCAGTGTGACATTGGAAAACCATTTGAAACCTATAATAATTTAAAAAAATATATATTGTAAGAAAAAAAATTACAAGAAAGTTTTATAAGAACATTAAAAAAATCTGTGTTAAAATTATTAAAACAAAAAAAAATCTTTTACGAATTCGAACACCTTCTCTCAATAGCCTTAAAAATCATTCTATACAAACACCTACTCGATTCGACACTGTCTAATATTCTAGGGTGACCAAACGACTTCAGTATTACGGGCGCTATTAACTTAATTGGATAGGTGGTTAAACTGATAACTTTTGTAATTCCCATTTACGTAAACATAAGCTGTAGGTTAAGTATCGGTAATGTATAGTTTTTTTTTATATGCATTTAGAAAGGTAGGCAGAGGGAGCCTGTTATGACACTCCGTTTCTCACTTTCCGTCGAATTCTGATGGCATTGCCTGTGAACTTGTGGAGTGGGAGAACTCATGGCCATGTTTTACCTCGTTATTAGAGTGAGAAAATGAAAATAGAAATTTAAATAAATATTTAATTTCCTCGATTCGGGATCGAACCCACAACCAGTCGTATTTACAGTCACATTTTTGTACCCCAGCGTCACGACTAGTCTAATATATAGATTTCTTTATCCGCACATAGCTGCTATGTTACTATGTTATTACTTTTTATTTTGTAAATTAAAAAAACACTTTTTGAATAATAATTTTTTTGAATGGAATTTGTATCCAAAATAGTTTTAAGTGACACATGCAAAAATCACTGTGCGCGTTTAAATAATAATATTAGAGGCCAGTCGTGTCACAGGGGCACAAAGTGTGACTGTAAAACCAACTGGTTGTGGGTTCGATACCCACTCGGTGAGATAAAATATTTATTTAAATTTATGTTTCCATATCTTCGCTCTGGTGTCGAGACAAAGCGCGGGGTTGAGTTCTGCCACTCAACACGCAATACCTCCAGAATTCGGCTCCAGAAAGTGGGGAACAGAGTGTCTTAACACTAAGTTCCCTCTGCCTATCCTGCTGAGTGCGGGATATAGCGTGAAGCTGATTCATTTGATTTATTTTATTTATATAAAAAATGCAGTAGCAGAATCTTTT
This sequence comes from Heliconius hermathena, assembly GCA_013403705.1. Classification (NCBI taxonomy): domain Eukaryota; kingdom Metazoa; phylum Arthropoda; class Insecta; order Lepidoptera; family Nymphalidae; genus Heliconius; species Heliconius hermathena. The sequence continues at coordinate 452,377 of JAAIXJ010000116.1, read as the reverse complement.
TTTTTTGTTTGTTAATAATTTATTAATACATTGTGCAAAGCCCTATGCTTACCAACCTTATAAGGCTTCCATTAGATTGCGTGTTACTTAATATGAGGATTGAAAATAATATTATAAAGACTAAGCGAAAATAAATCATTTATTTATAACTTCTAATGCTTGGGGGAACCTTGTGTTAACACATTCAGCTTGCCATTTTTCGAGACATTTTTTTTCGTTTCACATTGTATCCAGCAAAAAACAGGGTAAGTAGAGTTGAAACTGAATGGGAATCTAGTGTTAAGACACTTCGTTCAACACGTCGTAAGTATAGATGTTTTATTAATACTAAATGCTTTTCAGGGTTCCGTATCTTTTAAGGAAAAAAGGAACCCCTATAAAATCTCTTTGTTGTCCATCCGTCGAACTGTCCATTTGTCTGTATGTCTGTCAAGAGCCCTTATACATTTTCGGTTAAATCCTCTAAATATAATAACCTTATAATACACTGTCTATATGTGTGCCCCCAAAAGATGAAAGGGCTCTGACTAAGCTAAGCATGAATTTCAGAAAAAGCTCGAGATATCCAATTTTTGTACGGAACCCTCGTTAAGCGAGCCCTACTCGCGCTTGTCCAGTTTTTTGTTTTCACAACAACTACTCAAACTTCAGAATTGAGATCGATCAACCGTAGCTTTCTGAAGCTATATTTGTATTGCAGTTGTGCTGTTTGACCCGATTGTATATGAATTGAAAGTTCTGAAAAGGTGAATTTATGTTACGAATTAGTATTGAATTTTATAATAATATTATTCAGTGAATATTTACTTATTATAGATTTTAAAGTAAAAAATCGAGAGGAAAGTATAAATATTTTTTTGTGGAACACATGAATAAATATTCTGTTTTCGATAGAAATATCTTATTGTTATTTGTATATAATTTACAAATTTATACTTTTCGATATATTGCGTGTTGCGTGGTGGAACTCAACGTCGCCATTTTGTTACCGAAAAAAAAATATTGAAAATAAAAATAATTAATTACCCCTAATAGAAATAGTACCCATAACCGTCACGTATGCCGTCACACGCTATGCCGCTGTGCCAGTACAGCGAAACACAAAATAAAAATGAATAAATATACCTAATTAAGAATATTTTTAATGGCCATATTTTAATATAATTGTGGGTCACTGGGTCATTCTACGCACAATACAACATTATACAACTTTATACAAAGATTCCAGGAAAAGCTTATAAAGCTTAACAAAAATTGATGAAGTTTTTTTTTTAAAATACATATTTTTTTCAAGTAAAACGATTTAGAACAATTTATTTAATTATTCACTATTTTCATTTAAGAAGTAATGTATTAACACTGGATTTTCTATATATAGGTACGTCATATGAAAGTAGAAAGAAATATATATTTGATTAAATTGTTTTAGAGGCCAGTCTTGGCGCAGGGGCACAAAGTGTGACTGTAAAATCGATTGGTTGTTGGTTCGATCCCAAGTCGAGGAAATGAAATACTTACTTACATTTATATTTTCATGTCTTCACTCTAGTGTCGCGGCTGAGCGCGGCGTTGACTTCCGCCACTAAACACGCAATGCCTCCAGAACTCGGTGGAACGTGGGGAACGGTGTGTCTTAATACCTGATTCCCTCTGCCTACCCTGCTGTGTGCGGGATACAGCGTGAAGCTGAGGCTGAGATTGTTTTTAATTTAATAGTGTGTTAACAGTGGAATTTAGTTCAAATTGAAAACTTCTTTTGCGATTTAACCCAGTGTACCAGCTCTTAGTCATTTCTATTAGATCATGAGCGAAGCCACTTGCAAAATGTAGTTTAAAAAAAACCATTCTATACAAGTAAAACTTATATTCACACATTCTTATAACACAAAAAAATCGGCAGAATTTTTAACTTTCTTTTTTCACATTAAATTTTCGTCGCAAAATTATATTTCATGTTTTTGTACTAATTAGTGGGATATGCTTGTATTTGGGTTAAGTTTAGATTGCTTCCGTGTCGAGAGTTCCGTAGATATGGTATATTAGATATTTTCTAATTACGTTGATGTATGAACGAATATTATAAATATTAACATTTATTAACGATTAAATCTAATATAAAAATCGTATATTTATATATTAAACTTGAGTCACAATTGCCAGATACTGGTAAAAATTTCTCACTTATAGTAGGTTGTGGGTTTGACGTCCACCATTTTCGAATATATATATATTAAAATAAAATCATGTGAATATCCTCGCAGTACTCAAGCGGAACGCAACGCCGTGTTTTGTCTTGTTACCACAACGAAAATTGTCTATTTCCACAATCGGCAATCAAACCCACAACCTTTACTTTTACATTCAGACCTGTTGCCTCTGCGCCACGACGGTTTTTGTACTGACATTATATATTGAAAAACAAACTATTCAAGTACGCTTGCATTATCTTAATGGATATACCCTTGTTTAATCACATCTAAAAAACTAGTAAATATTAGATTAAGTTATCAGAAATAACTGTTTATACTGTAAACTGCATATAACAGCGTAGGCAGAGGAAACCCAGTGTTAAGACTCTCCGTTCCCCCACTTCCTGACAAATTTTCGAGAGAATGTTGAGTAGTGGAACTCAACGACTCGCTTGTTAAAAAAGTATAGAAATGAATGGGAATCGAACCCACTTATAATTAATAGATATAAATATAAGATCATGAGGCCAGTCGTGGCGCAGAGGCACAAAGTGTGACTGTAAAATCGACTGAATGTAGTTTCGATCCTCACTCCAGGAAATAAATATTTATATATTTATATTTTCATTTCTTGCTCTGGTATCGAGGCAATGCCCAGAGTTCCGCCACTCAACGCGCAATGCCCCGAGAACCCGGCAGAAAGTGGGGGACGGAGTATCTTACCACTAGGTTCCTTCTGTCTAGCCTGTTGTGTGCGAGATACTGCGTGAAACTGATTTTTTTTGTTTTGATATAAGATCATGACGTCTACAACTTTGTCTTCTTCCAATTATGTCCTAAAAACTCTTAATTAATATAAATATATTATAATAGAAATATCTATTATAAAAAAACGTTTTTACCATACAATACTACCATTGTACTATTTGACATTTTGCCAGATATAATAAATACTAAAAGAGAATTCCGCTTACTCGACGTTACAAAAGACAATTATGTTTACGTTGTGTTTACTTCGAACATTCTGTTTTTGTACTGTAATAAGGTCAACGGTAATTAGCGTTGTAGGTCTTTTTGAAAGACCTGACTACTTACTTTACATTATTATTATATTTTGAGACCAGTCGTGGCGCAGGGGCACGAGCGTATGACAAGTAGTGGATTCGATTCCCATTTGAATAAATGAAATATTTAATATTTTCATTTCTTTGCTCTGGTGTCGAGGCAAAAGCGCTGCGCTAAGTTCCGCCACTCATATGCAATGCCTCCAGAAATCGACGGAAAGTGGTGAGCGGAGTGTCTTAACGCTACGCTCTCTCTGCTTACCCTGATACTTGCGGGGTACAATGTGAAATAGATTTTTTTTTTAATAATATTTTTGTCCGACGATAAAATAAAAGAATATTATGATTTCAACGGTATACAGTATGTTCATTCATCGGTTCCCTCGTAACTCAAAAACCGAATAATACATTGACATGATATTTCTCCATTGTGTTTTCAATAGCAAATGAAAAAGCTACTTTATTTGTTTTAATAAGAGCACTGTTAGTACTTATAGGGTTTTCTATAATGTTTTTTATCTATGTTTCTAATGAAAAGTACATGTTCAATTACCATTTGAAAAAAAAATTAAAAAATGATTTTTCAGCTTTACGCTGTATCCCGCCGATTGTAGGATAGACAAAGACAGCCTTGTGTTAAGACAATCGGCCCCCCGCTTTCCGTCGGATTAAACATTACGTATTGAGTTGTGTAACTCAACGCCGCTCTTTGTCTTGTTACCAGAATGAGGAAAGGAAAACGGGGGTGTTTTAATGAGAACGAAGTGTCTTAACACTAGGGTCCAAGATTCTCTCTACCCACTTGTCGTGTGGGAGATACAGGATGAAGCTAAAAAAAAGGGGAGAAAAACCGCACTGAATTCCGCCGCTCAACACATTCTGCTCTCTTGTCTGAAACTGAAACTTGAAAACAATATAAAGATGAATCGCGAAGTAGAAAAAAAATACTACAAACTATAAACATATCTACTATAATATAAAATTACGGTTCTCTATCCCGCGCAACGGCACTCGAGGCGACTGCCAACGAAATCAGATCGTGACCGGGATTCCGTGGAAAATATTTATTTTTTAATTTTTACCTCGCATAGTTTTATATTTATAATAAATATTATGAGAGACTTTACTACTGTGAAATGTACCTGCATTGAAAATAAAAAAAATAAAGTTTTTTACTATTTCTTTTATGAATAGCTAAAGCTATACGCTGTATCATATATAGCAAGGCAGAGGAAGTGTAGTGTTGAGACACTGCATTTCCTATGCACTGACCAACTCTTCTTAATGAACGTCAGAATTCAACGCCGTGCTTTGTCTTCTAATTATGGATAGGAAATAAAAGTTATTCAACTCCACGACAGCCTCCTATCAAAATAGTTGTCAAGACCATTGCGACGCAAAGGAATAAGGTTTCCTTGTAAATGAAATGGTTTTAGGTTCAACTACTAGGGGAGAAGGAAAAGAAAGGAGGCGTGAGATAGTCACTTAACAAATAATGACCCGAATTCGGGCCGAAAGTGAGGAGATCCTTTGAGGGAAAAGGCGTGAAACTGTAAAAAAGTTACAATTGTTACATTCGATTAATAAAAAAAAAGTAGTTACTGGTCCGAGCTCCAAATCTATCTGTCTGTCTCTAAATAGAAACAAAGATTAAAATGAAAGAAAATCGTCGCGGTTATACAAACAAATGTATAATAAAATACAACAATTAAAAATTTGTCTCACTTTGTGTCAAGTTCAAATGTCAATAGAGCCTTACTAATTAAATTAATTAGACAACCTATTAAGTAATTACACAGCGTATATTCTAATTGATTATTCGGGATGATTCATACATTAATATTAGAGTTTTGACGGTAGAACTTAGGGGCCGTCGTGGCCCAGGGGCACAAGGGTGTGAGTGTAACGCAACGGTTGTGGGTTCGATCCCCGCTCTGGGGAATGAATTATTATTGCACCTGGCACCAACGCAAAAAAACTCGGCCTTAAGTACAGCCACTCAAACCCACAATGCTTTAACAAATTCGGCGATACAGCGTGAAGATGAAGGATAAAGACGACTTAAAAATAATTATAAAGTTTGGTATGTTTAATTTTTATTAACGTTTTCGTATTCGATGTAGTCGGAGTCTCATAGGCCATGTAGAAAAATTTTAACGTGGCTATTACATAGTGTCAAAAGATTCCCCACATTCTGCCCAATTTTCGACATATTACGATCAGAGTGGCGGAACTCAACGCCACGGTTTGTCTTACCAGAGCGAGGAAATGAGAAGTGGAATCAAAACCTTCATCGTCGTCTTTACATCCAGATATTGTACTACATTGTGTCTAATTGAATGGTTATTATACATTAATAATGTTGTAATTTTCCACAATTACTCTGAAAATTGCTTAAAAAATAAAGAAGTACCTACTCGTGTTAAGAGTAGTAAACATTATCAGGTTAATCCCCTAAAATCTAAATTATAAATCGATGTTGGGATCTGCGTATTTCACGAGCCAAAAAGCTCCCCGAGGGATCCCTTGGATTGATAATGGTTTAAAGATTCATACTACTTTATGCATACGTAGGATATGATCTTCGGGTATTTTACATATTATTTTGGTGCATAGTAAATAACGTCAAAATATAGATTTAGAACATCTGTTTTTTTATAATTTTTAATCTCTAAAAAAAAGCAAGAAATACATCGGAGTGTTTTAATATTAAATATTAATATTTTTTCAGCATTATGACGTAATGGTCAGCTTATTAAAATAAAAGTATATACTGGGGTCGTCGTAGCGCAGGGGCACAAACGTGTGACTGTAAACCTGTGGGTTCGATTCCCACTTGAGGGAGTGAATTATTATTTATTAATACTTTTATTCTTCGTTCTGATAACAAGAGAAAGCGCGGCGTTGAGTTCCGCCACCCAACACGCAATGCCTCGAAAGTTCAGCGGAAAGACGGACGGAAAATTTTAATTTAAATTTAAACAGAACCTTTAGTTTACGAGTTTCCTAATACCCTTCTAGCCAGTTTTATTTAATCTTCGTAAATAGTCTAAAAGTATTAATTTTTATTTTGTTTTAAGTTTTGTTATTTCGTTATTATAGTTATTACATTCGAAAATCGTGGCGCGATGGGAGAGCTTCGTACTGCAAATGCTATGGTTGTTGGTTCGATTCCCACTCAGGGAAATGAATTATTATTTGTCCTACATAAGAATTTTAACGATTAAATTAATTATTATAATAATATTATAATTAAAACTTAAATAGATACTGCGCATATTACTTTCCTTAGAGTTGTATAAAACCGCAGTCTTTAGTCTGGACCAAGATAAAGTTACATTTTGGTCGCGGTTAAGAGGCTACTTTGTTACGCTTTGGGGTTTTTGTAAGTGTTAAGAAGTTTTAAATTTATTATAATTTGTTAAAATTAAATTAAAGAGGCCGGTCGTGGCGCAGGAGCACAAAGTGTGCCTGTAAACGCGACTGGTTGTGGGTTCGATCCCCAAAATATTTATTTAAACTCTTGTAATATTTATTAGAAACGAAAGTGAAGAAACGGAAATATAAATATATTTCCGTCAGGAAAAGCGAAGAAGGGGAAATATAAATATATTTCCGTCAGGAAAAGCGAAGAAGCGGAAATATAAATATATTTGCGTTTCTTCGCTCTGGTATCGAGGCAAAACACGGCGTTGAGTTTCGCGACTCAGTACGCAATGCCTCCAGAATTCGGCGGAAAGTCTTAACAATATACTTATATAGTAGCGGGACTCGAACCCGTGCCTTCTGGAAACCGACTAGGTGTTCTGACCAATAAGCCATACGTTCTAACACTAGTTCCCTGCGGTGCGGGATACAGCGTGAAGCTGTTTTTTTTAATTAAAGCTATTTAGGATGGTCTATTTTTTTTCAGCTTCACGATGCGTGCGGGATACCCGCACACAACAGCCAGCAAAGTAAACAGAATGAAACTGGGAACCTAGTGTTAAGACACTCCGTTCCCCATCAAGTAACGTCTGTTCCCCACTTACCGCTGAATTCTTGGACCGTTTTAAGTTCCGCAACTATAGAGTTCCTAACTAGGCAACGTCCAGCATTGGAAGCGCTTTGTCTCGTTAGAAAATGAAAATATTAAATATTTTATTCTTCCGAGTGGAAGTCGAAACCACAACTATTGCATTTACCATCACACGCTAGTACCACAGCGGCCTCGAACTGTTATAATATTTTCATACATTTTTATACTAATATTATAGCTCTACACTATTTTTAAATTGCACAATCGGCAGAGTTCACCTGGTGTTATGACACCACGTACTCCACTGTCTGTTCAATTTACGAGATTATACGTGTTGAAAGGCGGAATTCAACATCGCGGTACGTAGAACAGAAAGGTAAAAATATTTATAAAAACAAAAACCCCGACTGCATAAAACTAAAAAGAAAATAAACAAGCCCAATAGTTTATTAGGATTAACAGTCGAGACCTATAAGTAATTCTTCAATCAATAAAATCTTTACCAGGAACCCCGCATAATTTAAAGAGGTCCTTTCTCTAAGTCTCTAGTCTCTCTAAGTCCAATGGCGTCCCACAGCCGCCATGATTGTTTTTTTTAACATCACCTAATCTAAGAACACTTGGGCTGCTAATACGAATCTAACGATACCTCAATGATGTAAATCCGTTCAGCGGTTCTGGAGATATGAGGTAATAAAAATATTACATACATACATACAAGATACGCGCGAAAAACATAACCCTTCCTTAGCAGTCGGGGATAAATCAAAATTGTTTAAATATAGGTATACTTACACAATATATAGAAAATATAATATTTTTTTCTTAATGTCAAATAATTTAAAATCTGTTAATTAACAACTACATTCCAACATATCCTCAAATATAATTCTAAATAATTACATTCATAAAACTCACCAGCGTTCTTTCAACGACCGAGGCTCAGGCCACGCGTCTCGCAATAACCGCAATGCCTCGCGTAAAGCAGGGGAAGCGTGTCTAGTCCTGCCTCCTGGAAAAATAAACAATTTATTATACGCGACTTAGCATTTGACTGTAAATGTGATGGTCGTGAGTTCGATTTCCACTCGGGTGAATGAGTTCCTTTTCATTTTCTTGCTCTGGCAACAAAACAAAGTGTGAAGTGGAAAGCCCCTCAACACGCGATATTTCGTAACGAAGACAGTGTATCATGAATAATCTTAAAACTAGCTCCCTCTGCCTATCCCGCTATACGAGTATACAGGATAGAACGTGAAGCTAAAAAAATCTTATAGCGGAGTAAATAGAAAGGATCTAGTGTCAATACATTCCGTGGAACTCAACGTTCTTTATCTTAAGCGGGCAGTGGAAATAATGAAATTTCAATTTTCAAACCGAACTCACAACCATCGCATGTTCCACTGCGTTACAGTGGCGTTTAATTATGTAATAATTAAATTAAATTTTTAAATGATCTACTTCCTTCTTTATAACAGAGTCATAAACGTATTTCTTCAATCCTAAATAAATACATCAAAAAAATAATATAATATAAGCAATAATAAATTTCATATTCATAGATAGAAGTCCTTGAAAAAATAACGAAGCATCTTTCACTCACGGAACAGTATTTACATTTCTTTTGTTTGTTTTCGCGAATTTTATTATTCCCTCCGAGATATAAATACAGCTTATAAAGTATGCATCGGTGAGGAATAAGACGAAGCTGAGGTATTCTCTGGAGTTTTGCTGATTGCATCAAATTTTAAGATAGAAAAATTGCCAGATATATAAATAAATCAGCTTCACGCTGTATCCCGCACATAGCAGGATAGGCAGAGGGAACTTAGTATTAAGACACTCCGTTCCACACTCTCTGCCGAATTCTGAAGGTATTGCGTGTTGAGTAGCAGAACTCAACGCCGCGATTTGCCTCAACACCAGAGCGAAGAAATGGAAATATCAATTTAAGTAAATATTTCATCAGCTCGAGTAGGGATCAAACCCACAATCAGTCAGTCGGTCTTGCAGTCACACTTTGTGCCCCTGCGCCACGACTGGCCCCTAGCCAGATATATATATTTTTTTAAATATATTATGTTATAGTGTGGTCGTCGTGACGCAGTGGGATAAGAGTGGGAGTATAATGTGACTACTTAATACAGAAATATTAATAAGTAATAATTCACTTGGGAGAATTAATGATTATTTTTTAATATTTTCATTTCTTCGTTTTGGCACTAGGGCCTAAGACCGATAAGCCGCCATTTAAAACGCAATGCCTCCAAAATTCGACAGAAAATGGGAAACGGAGTGTTTTAATACTAGGTTCCGTCTGCCTACCCTGCTGTGTGCGAGATACAGCGAGAAGCTGAAAAAAGAAATGATATACGATTTCAAGACATAGTATATGTCAGGAAAATTCCTTAGGTAAAGGTATTCGTTAATTGAAGATAAACTACTTATAGTACAACTTACCGATAGTACTTATATAAAAGTTACCAAACCTAAATTTGCGGACATATGTCTTCATTTTATATGAAATATACTACAATCATAAGTTTGTATTAGGACCTTGAATAAGTTGCTGCTGTTTTTTGAAAGATGGCGTTGCGGCACTCTGTGCATGGAATTCCGTACGGTAACGAATCACCAAAGTGGTACTATATGTAACCTCAAATTATAGTAGAATAGTGTTTACTACAGTGTCAACTACATATTTATTTTCCCTTTGTGAAAATGTGTACTTTTGTGCCAAATAAAGTGTTTTTGCGGGGAATTTTATTGCACTGCTTTATTCAGAAAAAATCTGCAGCAGAAGCACACAGAATTCTCGTTGAGACAATGCTTTGTCGAATACAACGTGCAGAGACTGGTTTAGGCGCTTCAAAAGTAATGATTTTGACCTTGAAGACAAAGAGCGTTCTGGAGCACCGACAAAATTTGAAGACAGAATTGGAGGCATTGCTTGAAGAAGATCCATGTCAGACGTTAGTAGAGCTCGGGAAAACGTTACAAGTAGATGCGTCAACAGTTTCAAAACGTTTAAAAGCGTTAGGAATGATCCAAAAGCAAGGGCATTGGGTGCCGTATGAGTTGAAGCCGAGAGACGTAGAACGACGTTTTCTCATGTGTGAATTGTTGCTTCAACGGCAAAAGAGAAAAGGTTTTCTGCACCGTATCGTCACTGGGGATGAAAAGTGGATTCACTACGACAATCCAAAGCGAAAAAAATCGTGGGGCATGCCGGGTCACGCATCAACATCGTCGCCAAAACCAAATATCCGTGATTCTAAGTTTCTTCTCTGCATTTGGTGGGATCAGCAGGGCGTAATTTATTATGAGCTGCTGATCCCTAACCTAAACCTAATGAAACTATCACGGGAGCTCGCTATCGACTTCAGTTGATGCGTTTGAGTCGCGCTCTGAAAGAAAAGCGGCCCCTATACGAGCAGAGACACGACAAAGTGATTTCATTACATGATAATGCTCGGCCACATGTGGTAAATCCAGTCAAAACTTACCTGGAAACACACTTATTATATCACATATTACAATACTTTGAGTAATGTCATTGTAAGCATTATATTTTAATTTTTTTTGAACAAAAAAAACAGCGATAACTTATTCAAGGACCTAATAATTATATTTTTTTTAAGAAATATCTTTATCTCTAATATATTTATTTGGACTGTAAGTTCTCACTTCTTGCCAAATTTCATAATTGTAGTTCCACGGGAAGTACTCTATGGTTTTTGATTATGCGTCCAATTTCATATAAAATGCTGTAATAACGTTGCATAAGCTCTCGTATGTTTTTGATTTCGTTGACTTACAAGAATATTTGATATCAATTTCGTCTTGATACCTCTACGCGATCTCGAGATAAATACTCTTGACAGGCGGACATCAAAGTGAAAGTTCTATAAAGGTTCCGTATATTCGTTTTAAGGTAGGGAACCCTAAAAAAGAAATAAAAAGGCTCACACTATCAAAGTTACATTACTCATTAAAATTATTTATTAATCATAATACATTAATCATTAAAATGTACATATTTTCAACTACAATTGTATCAACCGATACAAACTCTGCCACAGCAAATCGTGGCCTAGTCTACTATTTAGCATTATAAAGTATTACCATATTTAGATTTCCGATACCACAGTTACAACACACACAGACCAACATAAATGCATATATAAAAGAAAAGCTTTGGATTTCAGGTGTCCTAGGTCGTTCACATGAGACCTACTTTAGGTTCAGTCACGTTTATAACCTGTACAAAATTATAATATACATACCAATTAACCGCGACATATATGTTCTTATCTTTTGAACTTAGTCGGTTGTTACTCATATGTTAAACTGTTATTTCCTCACATTAAGTTAAATAATATTCTATTTTTTTTTCAGCTTCACGCTGTATCCCGCATGTAGCAGGATAAACAGAGGGAGCCTAGGGTTAAGACTTTCCGTAGAATTGTAGAGGCATAACGTGTTGCGTGGCCGAACTTAACGCCGCACTTTACCTCGACACCAGATCGATGAAATAAAAAAATTAAATATTTAATTTCATCAAGTGGGAATCGAACTCACGACCTGTCGAGGAACACGCTTGTGCCTCTGTGCCACGAGTGGCTGGCTACTATACTATACTACTATTTTACTTATATTATCATAGTTTATCTATTATATACAAAACTCTTCTGTAACTGATTGACTGACACAGAAAATAGAAGGTACTCGGCTTTGAAAGCTGTAATTGTACATTAAAGTTCCTTGAAATTCATACAAGGACTGAAAAAATTGGATTTTTCGTTTTAAAATCAACAACATACCATTTGAATTGTTATTTATTAATATTTTAATTTCTTCGTTCTATTTAAAAAAAAAGAATACTTTTTTTAGAATAACCGTATAAAAATTTAACGTAACAGGATTCGTATGTCAGATAAAGTGCGGCGCTAACTTTCGCAACTCAATACGATATATCAGTAAAAATAAAGGGTAACTTAACGCAGTAATAGTACCACTAGATTCTCATTACCTGAAGTGAAGTGCCTACTTCACTTAATTAAATTGAAAAATATGATAAAGAGAAAAAAAATACGTTTAACGACGCCAATTGAAATAAGATTGCAGTTAATTAATACTTGGCTAACAACTTTTCTCTCATTTTTACTTTTTTACTTTTGATTAGTTGTTGAGCTGCAGGTCTGTTTCATCGTCATTTACCTTTTTTTTTAATAAATTTGCTTCGTATTTTTCTTTTATGTTTTTTTTAGGATTTCAATTAAACATTGCGTTGTTGAGTTCCGCCACTCAACACTTGATACCTCCAAAATTCAGCGGAAAGTGGGAAACGAACGGACTGAGTCTTAATCGGAACAGTGGGTCTTAGTTTTAACACTAGGTTCCCTTTGCGTACCCTGCTATGTGCATTTTACAAATTAAACATTTTCTTTGAAATAATGTCCAATGCACTAATAATCTTATGTAATACCGTCTACGTCAGTCTCGTATTAAAAGAGATACAGAGTGACATCTAAATTCCTCTAATCTAATTACTCTATCTTATACTCATAAGCGTTTGTTTGATTGAGTAAACTATTCTCAAGAACTATTAGATCGAATAAAAAAAAAACATTTTTGTGTTAGATAATCCGTGTATCGAAGACGGCATTATACACAAACTGTAGGCCCGTCAGTCATTCGCAGATATATAATTTATCAATGAAAATGAAATCCCAAGATCGATCTCAGATTTGAGAGCGGGTCTTAGTTCATCATGCGGGCGAAGCCGTGTTAAAACGCTAGTCCTAATATAAAACTAAATAAAAATAGTATAGACTGCATAAAAACTGTACTTATCTTGAAATAAACATATTGAAATTGCGAGTTACTCAAGAGCTATTAAGAAAGTTTTCTCAATTACTTCGAGTGGCCACTAAGACCGCGTCTTAATTTATGAGTACCGAAGGCATATTAAAATTAAATAAAGGCAGTAACCAGCAGTAAGTAGCAAGTTACAATCGTTTTTTTTTTTTTTAAGAAAAATACATTTATTTTTTTTATTCTGTAAGACGAAGAAATAATATTCGTATACACTTCTTCCTTTATGGAGTGACTAACAGGTAATACACGGACGAAACTATTGAACCTAAAAGTTGAAATTTTCATGTAGTTACGTTAGGGAACACTAAGACAGAATTTCTCAAAATTCTTACGGGAACGTGATTTTTTTTCCATTTTACGTTTCCATTTTACTAGCAATTAATAATAGCATATATTTTGATATTTTTTTCGCATAAAGCTGTATCCCGCACATAGCAGGTTAGGCAGAGGGAACCTGGGAACCTATTGCTCAACACTCCGCCGATAATTATTGTAGGGAACTATTATTTATATTTATAGTTTATTTAATATGTGTCATTTATATATTTCAATATTATAATTTATTTCTTTATCTTTTATATAAACACGTAAAATCATACATACATTTAATAGGATTTATATATTTTATAGTAAGTATTCGTATTTAGTATATTTATATGAAAGCGCTCGCTGCCGTCGACCGAACCGGTAAGGCGTTCAACATTCACGCCTACCCCCTTGTCGACGGCATATTTTATTCTCACAGTCCTTGCTTGCCACTCGATGCGCTTTCCATACGTTCCTTTGTTTTATCTAGTATTTTATTCTAAATTTGTATCTTCCATGTTCTGTTATATATATATGTTTGTGGTTGACTTTCCTGTATGTACTGTACCGTGTTTAGTTGTGATTTTACCATTTGTGTTATCACTTATGTACATTTAAAGTGGTGTTGATTAAACTCAGTGCTAAACGTGAGTAGACTTTTATTATTCACCATCAACACTACATTATTGATAAAAGCTGGTAAATAATTATAAATAAATAAAAAATAAGCTTCACGCTGTATCCCGCACACAGCAGGGTAGGCAGAGGGAACCTAGAGTTAAGACACTAGGTTCCCCACTTTCCGCCGACTTCTGGAGGCATTGCGTGTTGAGTTATATGACCTATTTAATAGAAATTATGAATCAAAATTGAACTTTCGAGCTTAACACTCCATTATTCAAGAACCACAAAGAAACTTATGTATGCATAACCCATAAAGTGCAAGAAGCAGATCAATATAGTGTGAATAATTCATTTTGCATCACTAGCTACGACGAAAGCTCTTGTCTCTGTTCGCGTCACGTTTTAAACATACATAATAAACAAGTATAAGTAAGTGTTCATTGAAATATTGTATATTTTTGTTTCCTCAGTTTGGTAACGTGGCAAAGTGCGGCGTTTAGCTCCGCCACTTGACACGCAATGTCTCTAGAGTCTGGCGTAACGTAAGACAAAAGTGTTTTAATGGAATCGAAATGTATTTACACTAGGTTCCGAGGTTCCCTCTCGCAATATTTTAAAAACAGCAACTTATATTTTTTTTAGCTTCACTGTCTATTTTAAAATACGTCGTTCCCTACTTGCAATTTTCGAGACATTACGAGATGAGTGGCCGAGCCCAACGCCGTTTTCTTGTTATTCTTATTATAAGAGCGAGGCAATGATAATAATGATTATTTCCTCCATGTGAGTATCGAACCAACTACTGCCGTATTTACAGTCAGACCCTGTGCCGCTACGTTATTATACACTGGATCCCAGGGCGCCCAGACCCACATCGTTTTAGCAAAGCTGAAATTTTGAAGATTAATAGTCTAATACAGTGTTTCCCAATCTTTTTTGTTCCATGCCCCACTTTACGCTTTCTAAAATGTTTAATGCCCCCCTATTATGTTAATAATTATGTATGTTAAAAATATATGTGTAAAAAAAATGTTATACATATTTTTTAATATTTGGAAATTGATTTGTCCATTTAAGAAACAAAATGATAGTAGAACCTATCATTTTGTTGGAAGACTCACTATGAAATTGTTAACAAAACACAATAAGTATTATAAAATTTCAAAAAATATAATATAAAACTGTTTTCTTCTTCTTTTTCACCGTGACATCCTCGGTAGTACCTGCCATACTGTGTATCTTTTCATTGCAGATTCCATCAACTAAGCTGACTCCGCATATCCTACGAAGAGATCGCATCTCCACAGCATTCATCTTTCTTTAAAAATGAAATCAAATACTTATCAATTATATCTATATAATATATATGGATATTAAATCAACGAACTATTACAACAGTTTTGACGAACACTTATTTCAAATTAACACCAACTGAATGATGTGAAACACTATGTACATTACAATGGGCCCGTTGTCTACTTGAAGACTCCAATCACCCAGTTGATATTTTGATCTCGTCAAAGGAAATTATACCTAATAATTATTTACGGCAATTATATAAGATTTTGCCTTCTTTTGTTAAATTTGGCACCGATCCTAGACCTAGAGCGACAGGGTTTAAGTTGTATCGAGTTCATTTTTGAATTGCCCCTCTTAACTATCAAATTGCCCCCCAGTAGAGCGTGGGCCCCACGTTGGGAAACACTGGTCTAATATGTAGTTAAGACTATGCGTACTTACTAATTTGAAAATGGGCCGCTTTCAGAGGTAGCGCCAACTTAATGTACACGCTCACCTACGTTAAAGTAGAAACGCTAGAATTTAAATATTTCTTTAAGAATCATGTAAAAAATATATATTTATTCTTACCAGACATTTTACGTACTTTACTCCTCCCAGACGTCCTAAAGGTTACATATATTATTTACGAACTATTTCAAGAACCGTTATAAGCACCCAGACCAATCCGATGGCTCAATCATCCTCCCATATAAGGATGTACCTTTATTTGGCGCTACCTCTGAAAGGTCCCCATTTCCAAGTTAATGCGTACGCATACTGTCTTAACTGGATATTAAACTAATAGTCCTCAAAATTTTAGCTTTGACTAGCTTTGTTTGAATAAAACGACCTAGGTCCGGGGGCCCTGAGATCTTGGGTTATTATGGACCACAATTACTTAATTCGTTTTAATGAAAAACATGGTATGTAGATAGAAATTGATTTTTTTTTTATATTTCAAAAGTGTTTTTCCATACTTAGGAAAGAAAAATACTTACTCAGAAAACGTATAAAAATTTGAACCTAGCGGGACTCGAACCCGCGCCTCCTGTAAACCGACCAGATACTAGGTTCCCTAGGTCGGTTCGAGTCCGGGGTTCGAGTCCCGCTAGGTTCAAATTTTTATACGTTTTCTAAATAAGTAACTTGAATATTATTTATTAAAATCGATAGTATCAAGAAAGTGACCACCAAGTAGTATTTGCGTTTCATACTCGTGATATTTCGGAACAAACAACTTTATTGCACTATTACAATGCGTCTGGTTAGGGCATGACGCATGAGTCATTTTCATTTAAATAGGGTTAAGGCAGAATTTCTTATTATATAGGGATTTTGTATATGACATCTATGTATATTATATTCAAAACTTTTCTGATTGATTGACTGATTATTCTGATACTAAGAGCTGTGTTGATAGTCAATGCACAGTCAGGAACTACGCGGCGCAGAACGCTACAATTTGGCACTTAAGAAGTGTAAGAAAGCACTAAATGGGGAATTTCTCGGATACCATAGGTGGATGGGGAAAAAACAGAATTTTAGTTTTACACTCCGCGCAAACGAAGTTGCGAGGTACGACTCGTATAATGTATGGATGCTAATAAAATATAAGTATATGTATTTAGATATATCTTTTTTTTATATTAAGACCAGTTAAACAAGCCAGCGAGTCACCTGATGTTAAATAATTACCGCTGCCCAACATTTGTGGCACCGGAGGAACCACCAGTACGTTGCTGGCTTTTAGAAACTTTGATGGTCTGGCTCTTAAAAAGCCCCGTATTGTAATTGTGCAGGAACAGGTCTGGTAGCAGTTGGTCTGGAGGTAGTTATCTATCTTTAAAATCTTTTAGTGAAAAGCCAGAAGAAACAGAGTGAAATGTTATCGATTTCATCGCTCATTTTGCATACTAAGAAACAATGCCTAACACCGCTTTTTCTCTAACCGGACCGAAAAATAAAAATATATTAATGTAAACATTTTCCAAAAAGAATATTATACCTATATTTATTACCATCGTGGCAAAGCAGCACAGCGTTTGACTGTGACCGAGACAGTTGTTGTGTGTTCGGTTGAATCATGGTTCGGTAAAGCTGACAAATATAATAGCATATATTGTATCAAGTTAAACTTCTTTCTTCTTGTATCAATTTAACCTTTTTCTTCAAAAGCAACGGCTTTGCTTAACTCATTAGTTTTATAGACAGTTCACCATTAAAGACAGACCAGAACAGGCAGACTGTCTAGAATCTAGTATTAAGACACTCCATTCCCCACTTTCCGCCGAATTCCGGAAGCATAACTTGTTGAGTGGCAGAACTCAACGCAGGGTTTTAGCCTTAGTGCGAAAGCGAAGAAATGAAAATATTAATAAATAATAATTCATTTCCTGGAGTACGGATTGAACCTACAACCGTCGCGTTACAGTCACACCCTTGTACCTCTGTGCCACGGCTGGCCTCATCATACACTGCAACTTTCACAATTACAATATTACTATGGATTTCTTAGTACACCTGAATAACCTAACGTAACCTACATGTAACCAGTTCTAGATACACATCTGACCTCCACGGCTCGCCAATGTCGAATGAGTAATTCGTTTAACCGAATTATTTTAAATTATCTTTATTATTGAGGCCAGTCGTGGCACGGGGGCACAAAGTGCGACTGGTTGTGGGTTCGATCCCCACTCCAGGAGATGAAATATTTACTTAAATTTATATTTCCATTTCTTCGCTCTAGAGTCTGGGCAAAGCGCGGCGTTGAGTTTTGCCACTCAACACGCAATGCGTCCAGAATTCGGCAGAAAGTCGGGAACGGAGTGTCTTAACACTAGGTCTCCTCTGCCTACCCTGCTGTGTGCGGGATACAGCGTGAAGCTGATTTTAAATTATAATTGTTTAAACAGTTCTTTCATACCAAAGTTTTGTTTAAGTAAAGAAAACAATATAACAGAAAAGGATATAATAAAGGAAGGTTTCATTATTTATAGTATATTAATAAAGTGTTATAATATTTAATCATAATCTAAGCGGCTTCGAAAATTGGACGGGTGTACATAAGGTTCCTTAAAACGAGACTAATAAATTAATACTATATATTATATTGTAGTACTTAATATCTAGTAGTTGTTTTTGTTCTAAATTACTATAGGGAGTAGCGACGGCAGGTCTGTGGATGTTCTATTGGGAATTCATTGTACCGCGATCTCGTTCTAGAAGAGTAGCGCTTGTTATATATTAACTTAATTACTTAACTGTCCGTTTATATAGTAATAAAAGATTTATGGTAAAGATTTCTCTATTTTATTGTTTTTTTATTGTTTACGCTGTATCCCGCATACAGCAGGGTAGGCAGAGGGAACGTAATGTTAAGATACTCCGTTCCCCACTTTCTGCCGAATTGTGGAGGCATTGTGTGTTGAGTGGCAGAACTCAACGCCGCGTTTTGCCTCGACACCAGAGCGAAGAAATGGGAATATACATTTAAGTAAAAATTTCATCTCCTCGTATGCCGCTGCGCCACGACTGTCCTCACTTTATTTTTTTTATTATTATTGTTTACAAACTTAGTATAAGAGATTTGTTTTCTTTTTGTCTAGCTCCACGGTGTATCCCACACATAGAGGGGAGGGCAGCAACGTGAAGCTGAAAAATATAAGAAAGTTGAGTTGTCACTGTTATAAATGTATTTCAGATATCAATCAGATAAGAGAGATAGGGGGAGGAAGGTAACGTAAAAAGCTTGAGGACCCCCCGGAGGGCATGTATGAAGAGGTTGATGACAGTGGACGAGGCGAAAGAGGTATGTAGAGACCGTGGCGTTTGGCGCTCTGTTCTCTCTGACTACCCCGCTAGGGATACAGCGTGAAGCTAAGTTATGTCAGATATCAAATTATACACTTTTAATTTAGTTTAAGAGCTAATTTCAAAGGAGCCCTTAAACCTAACTTTAAAACATTTAGGTCGCTCCAAGCTCCGCACACTGCAACCGGACGGGAACCCGCACTGTGAATATATGGAATGCTAATGGCTGCATGGTTTCTTTTAAAAAAAAATTAGCTTCACGCTGTATCCCGCACACAGCAGGGTAGGCAGAGGGAACCTAGTGTTAAGACACTCCGTTCCCCACTTTCTGCCGAATTCTGGAGGCATTGCGTGTTGAGTGGCAGAACTCAACGCCGCGCTTAACCTCGACACCAGAGCGAAGAAATGGAAATATAAATTTAAGTAAATATTTCATCTCCTCGAGTGGGGATCGAACCCACAACCAGTCGGTTTTGCAGTCACACCTCGTGCCGCTGCGCCACGACCGGCCTCTTTCTTTTGATGGTTTCTTTTCGTATCAGTAAATGTAATTAACATTTCACACACCATTGAATCGATCATTACAATATGTTTGTTTTATAATGGAAAAAGATTAATCAAGGGCTGCCAACTTGATGACAAGCGAACGAGAGAATATAATACAGAACGAGGCCAATATAATTATTTGGTGTATGATTTATTGAGGTGCCTATACTTATGCAGGTATATTTTTAAAGAGATTAATTAAAAAAAATGTTTTTCACATTCACGCTGTATCCCGCAAATACCGGGGAAGGTTAAGGGAACTTAATGTCGAGACACGTCGGACTCAACTTTCAACTCACTCTCATTATAAAAATGGGAAAATAAAGATAATTTTGTCTCTGGAAGACTAGCGTGGGTATTATAAATGGAGATTAAACCCACAACCATCATGATTGAAGCCTGACGCTGTCCCACTGCGCCGCTATGAACTTTTTAGCACTTATTACAATTACCTAAATATATTGCGTCATTATTTTTTGTTTTGTTTTGTTTTCAACTAAGAAAAAACATTTAAAATGTGACATTGTACCAAATATGTTTCTATTTAAACAAGTAATAATTGTCAGGATAATTCAGTTTAATCTTGTTTCTTATAAATAAAATCAGTGCTTATTTAGAAAACGTACAAAATTTTTAACGTAGCGGGATTCGAACCTGCGTGGTGGTGGTCAGAGCGCCTGGTCGGTTTCCAGGAGGCGTTTATACGTTTTCTAAATAAGTATTTATCTTTCCTAAGTGTGAAATAACACTTTAAAAATGTTAAAAATAATTAAATCGTTTTCTAATTGATCTAACTTTATTAATAAGCTGGCGGCCTCCGTGAGGCTTTGCCCATTTTTTTATGTAATATTATTTAAATAAATCTAGGGATTTTTAAAAATATTTTTTAAAGTGTTATTCCACACTTAGGAAAGATAAATACTTATTTAGAAACGTATAAACGCCTCCTGGAAACCGACCAGGCGCTCTGACCACGCACGGCAAATGCGTTTTTCTATCAGTCTGTGAAAGTCTCACAAAAATCGGTTCAGCTGTTCCGGAGATTTACCCAAATCAATAAAAAAATAGCTGTAGGTAATTTAAGAAATCACAGACGGACACTTATGTATATATAGGCTAGACATTACATAAGCAAATATTATTTGAAAAGTTTTCCTACTTTTATACTTAGCCTAACACTAATTTCGCCTATAAACAGAACTTGAATTTGACTTCTGTGACCTTCACCTTAGGCTTAAGCGAAAGTCTATAACTATTAAGTACAAGGTTTTGTTGTAAAAGCGGTAAATAGTTATTAAAGCATATTACATACATATACTTGCTTAATTTATTTTGTTTGATTAAGATTTTATAGGGTAAAATAAGTTTTAAATTATAAGAATAAAAAAAAAACGTTTTACAAACATTGGAGCATTTTTAAGTAATTTTCACACTAAAGAAAGTAAAATAAAAAAAACCCAGACAAACGCGAGTTGGGTTAGCCCATCAAGGGGTTCGTACAAAAATTGGTGATAAAATATGAATAAAGTATACCAAATTTTGCACCCCTTTTAAGGCTTCAAAATGGGGGCAATTTTTTTTGAATTTAACCAAATGTTTAGTTTTCAGTTTTTTTCTGAACTAATACTATCTGTAGATGCTAGCTGATAAATTTTATAATTCTAGGTCAACCGGAAGTATCCTATTAATTTTGATTCTCTTTATAGTGTCGAAATACACCGAGTATTTCGACACTATAAAGAGATTTTGCCATATAAACGATCATATCTTTTTTTAAGTAAATGTAGAAATATATTTTTTCCATAAAATCAAGGAACCGAAGACCTGAGCATATGGTTCGAATTTCAGCTCGAAATGTTCCTGAGATAAAGGTTATTGACGTGCAGACATACAGACGGACAGACAACAAAGTTATCTTATAAGGGTTCCTTTTTTCCTTAAGAGGTACGGAACTCTAAAATCTGTTCTAGGCGCTTTTCTTTCCGTCGAATTTTCGAAGCTTTGCGTTGTAACCAAAGCAAAGAAGTGAAAATATTAATAAATAATATTTCATTTCCTCAAGTTGGAATTGAATCTACAACTGTCGCGTTTAAATCGAGTTCTAACAATGCTTTTGAAGGAGGACTTTTTAAAGTCTCGTTACCCAATGATTGTTTGTAATAATAATTTAATTATAAGCAAGGGAAGACATTATTCTTCAAATTCCAAGGAAGGATATTTTTTTACAAATTTAGAATTATAAAAATATTCAGGCCGCCGCGCCGTGGCGCAGAGTAACAAGCATGTAAATGTGACGGTTGTGGGTTCGATTCCCACTTAGGGGAATGAATTACTATTTATTACTATTTTCATTTCTCCTCTCTGGTAACAACGCAAGCCCTGCTTTAAGCTACGCGTTTAAAAATAGCAAACAGGCAATATACCTAAATATAAAACATCACATATCTACAGATATTTATAACAATATTTTGGTGTCTCCATTGGACAAGAAGCCTAACTCATCTTTTGTTCGTGGCACTAGAAATGGAAGAAGCGGCTTAGTTTTGGCATCATCTATATCAAGACGAGCGGGGGTGATCTAGACTGACCTAGTTTTTTTACTCGTGTATACCTACAATAATTTGACACACTTTTATAATAAGAAATTATATTTTTTAATTACCTGGCATTTTAATATTTTCATTTCACTTTTTCACTGTTTATAGGATGAAGCACGGCGTTGAGATCCACGGAGTATACGGAGTGCCACGAGCAGTGGAAAGTGAGAGACGGAGCTTCTTAACACGAGTTACTCTCTGTCTACTCAGTTATATACGGGATACAGAGGAAGCTAAAATAATATCATATTGGGTTCCGTAATTAATCACCGGAAAGCGAGATTTTTGCCCTTTTGACGTTAGGTTCGCTAACGTCTAAAATATTGAGGATAAAATGTGAAGCTGTACTGCTTTCACAGACACAGACAGACTGACAGTCTGAACTACAAAAATAAGATATATTGACTATACGTAGGTAGTCTTAGTGACGATTCACTTTGTTTTCAACTAAGCACCAAGACATTGAGAATCCAACGCCACAATATCAACAGTGTATCAGTTAGAAAGATCTTTATAATTGGTATAATTAATTAATTCTATGGAATTCGAACCCACAACTTAGCGTGCCATATAGTTGACACGACACGACGTAACTGGGTCATGAATGCTTTTATACTTTGTTATTTGTTTTTTTTTTAGCCTCACGGTATATCCCTCTATAGTAGGGTAAGCAGAGGGAACATAATATTAAAACAGCCCATTCCCCACTCACTACCCAATTCTCGAGATATTAATTGAAAAAAAAATATAATAACAATTATAATCAATACAAATTCAAAAGCATTCAATTTTTTAAATATGGAAATAGAAATGAAAATATGAACAATTTATATTATGTATATATAATAATATACATATCATATACATATAATAGGATATAATTATGTAGGTAGGTAGGGACGATTGTTTTAATTTCACACTGCAACCCGCACATAGCAGGGTAAACAGAGGGAACCTGGGAACCTAGTATAAAAACGCTCCATTCCCCAATAAGACACTTCCGTTCTCCAATTTCCGCAGAATTTGAAATGATAATTTTAAATATAATACTTCACTGGGTTGTGAGTTCAATTTCAATCCGGGGAGCTCGGAAATTGAATCCACAACCACCGCTTGAAAGTCGCAATTTTGGGCCCCTGTATTCTAATTAAATGAATAACAAGAATTAAATACCTTTCACAGATTCCAGTATATTAGTATGAAACTTATATAAGAAACTAAAATATACATTATAAATACATACATACATTCATACACAGACATACATACATTCATACACAGACATACATACATTCACATAATATTAGTAGGTACTATTTTCAGTAAGCTGTCGGCAGTTATAGATGGCCTGACTCGTGAGTCACCACCTAAACTTATTTTGTGCGTAAGGAACTTCACTGCGATTTACTTCGACGGTCTAAGTTTAGCTTTGCTTGTTCTCACCATGCATAGATAAAGAATCTTAAAAGAAAATTGTATATTTTATGATATTGCAGCTTCACGCTCAATCCCGCACACAACAGGGTAAGGAGAGGAAACAGTGTTAAGACACTCCCTTGGGTTTTGATCACAGGGAGTCAACGTCGCACTTTGCCTAGACACCAGAGCGAAAAAATTAAATCATTAAATATATCTTCGGGAATCTAACCCACAACCAGTCGCATTTATAGTCACACGTTTTCACCCCTGTGCCACTAAAGCCGCTGTTGATATATGAGAATATTATTGAAATTCACTACAAGGCCCAATTCGATAAAACAGAAATTAGCAGAACCATACAAAAAGTGGAACCTAGTGTTAAAACACTCCGTTATCCACTTACTGATTCCCAAACCAAATTTTCGAGACATCATGTGCTGATAACAGAACTTAACGCCGCGCTTAATCTTGTTACCAGAGAGAGGAAATGAAAATAATACATTCCCCTAATAGGAACCGTACCTACAACCGCCACGTTTTATTTATTATATTTATTTATTTAAGTATTTAATTTTCATAGAAATCCTATTAAGTATTAAAATAACACTAAGTTTGGATCGCGTTAATCATAAACGATGTCTTTATGCGGACAGGAAGGATTGACGTGAAAGGATATTTAGCTTATTCATTTGAATGATAAATGTATGGCATATGTTTGTATGGAGGGGAATAAAATGAGTAATACCAATATATATAGCTATAAATATATTAAATGAGATAAATATGCCATAACTGGTCTTGGCCCTTCGATGCTTGGTCATTTCTTAGACAAATTACTTCAAGTTTCGTTGGTTTTAACCTGTATGTAAGCAACAAATTTCAAATTTTTGAGACCAGCTGTGGCATAGGGGCACAAGCGTGCGACTGTAAGCGCGACAGATTGTGGGTTCTATTCCCATTCGAGTAAATGAAATATTAAATATTTCCATTCGTCTCTCTGGTAACGTCTGGTACCGCGGCGTTGAGTTCCGCCACTCAACACGCGGAAACAAACCCTCAGAATTCGGCGGAAAGTTGGAAACGAAATTATCCTAATGGAAACGAAATATTTTAACACTAGTTTCCCAAGTACCCTCTGCCTACCCTGCTATGTACGGGATACAGGTACAAGTGTTTATTGTAAATTATGAGTTCCAATAAATCAGCTACAAAAATATAATCTTGATATTAATTACGAAAAAATCAGAGAGGCTCATTCAACATTTACAAAACAATCTCTTCATAATCTGAACTCAAATAAATCGTTTCCTTCTATAAACACCATAATGTAATTATTACCATATTTACGTTACTGAGAAACGGTAGAACAAACAGACCTAACATCTTCGAGTTAACTGTGTTGAGAAATTGGCATACAAAAAGCTCATTGAAAAATTATCTACCATCTTATACACTCCATGAGAAAATATAAATATGCTTTATTCAATGCTTCTTTTTTATTTTTCTTTTTTTTTATTTTTAACTGTATCCCGCTCAAAGCGAGGTACCTAGTGTTATTATACTCCGTTCTCCACTTTCCGCCGAATGCCGAAGACATTGCGTGTTGTTGTTGGCAGAACTCAACTGCGCGCTTTGCCTTTGTTACCAGAGCGAGAAAATTAAAAGATTCAATATTTTTTTCTCGAGTTTGAATCGAACCCACAACCAGTCGCGGTTTCAGTCGCACGCTAGTGCCCCTGCCCGACGAGTGGCCTCCTTGAAAGTAGCTTTATGAAAAAAAAACAAGATGTATGGCTCAGAGTAGTATTTAAGTTGAGTTGATCAAACTTATAGGATTAACGAGAAAAAGTTTATCGAGTTGGTTACAAAGGTAAAGATGAAGTAGAATGCTAATCTGTGGTGAATGTTACGACCGCGCAGTCGTTAAATAACTGACTAAAATATATTTCGTTGTTATGCGTAATATTAGAATCTGTACGTTAACTGAAGGCAAAAAAAGGAACCTCCGCCAATTTTTTGGAAACATTGCAAGAACAGAGTGGAAAAATTAAAATTTAACTGCTAACAACATGAATAAGTTATAATAAGCGTATAAGAATTTCGACGTAACTCGATGAGAACATATGGCTTAGTGCTCAGAGCGCTTGAACGGTTTCCAAAGAGGCGCGGGTTCTCTCAAATTTTTAAACGTTTTCTTAATAAGTCTTAAAATTTAAGTATTATTATTGTTTCCTTGACTACATAACCCACAACCGCCATGTTTACAGTCAGACTCTGTACCACTGCGCCATGATGCATGTAAATCCTAACTTAATTATTATTTTTTATATTTTAAGCGCGGCGTTGAGTTCCGCCACTCAACAAACAAAGCTTCGAAAATTCTGCGAAAAGTAGGGGACAGAGTGTCTTAACATTAGATTTAGTGTACTCTGTTAAGTGTGACATGCAAGTAAGTTAAAAGAAATGTAGAGAAAATTTTAGTAGAGCATTTTTGTTAGTAAAAAAAATCACATTCATTATACAATTATTTTTACATATAATAATAATTTAATTGAATTCTTAGTGAAATAATTTAATCAGAAATGTTACACCTAAGACACGATTACTTCACTAAACTAAAAATCGAATAATTCTAAAAAAACAAAAATATATATAAATATTCAAATTTAACATAAAATAAAAAGAGGCCAATAGTTCATTCATACAGAAACAAAGTTTTATACTAATGGAGCTCGATGTATAAAGTTTATTCTTTAAGATGTAATTCTCTGCCGCCGAAAGCTTTAGAACTTTGAGTTCAAAATTGATCATTGACATAAATTTGATAATGTTTCTATAATATTTTAGATATATTTCTATAATATATTAATTTCGAGATAATAAATGTGTAAAAATAGAAATAAGATCACATATAACAGACGGAGAAAACCTAGAGTAAAGACCTACTTTTCTACTTTCCACCGAATTTTCGAGGCATTGCGTGTTAATTGGAGAAATTCAACACTTTGCTTTTGCCTTGTTACCAGAGCGAAAAAATGAAAATATTAACAAATAATAATACATTTCTCCCAATGGCAATCGAACCCACATCCGTCCCGTTGCCACTGCGCCATACGCCTCTTAATATATAATATTAAAATAGTATATCAAAAGCCCACATATATATATCAGTGTACATCCACGGTGAGTAACCGCCGGATGGGAACTAGATTGCAATCACTTTTACAATATACAGATTCATTCTTCAATGTTAATAACCTCGTGTGAGAAATATTATTACTGCTACAATAATTATAATTATTATGTAAATCCTAACTTAATTATAATTTTTTTTATATTTTAAGCGCGGCGTTGAGTTCCGCCTCGACTCAATAAAAAAAGCTTCGAAAATTCTGCGGAAAGTAGGGGACAGAGCGTCTTAACATTAGATTTAGTCTACTCTGTTAAGTGTGACATGCAAGTAAGTTAAAAGAAATGTAGAGAATATTTTAGTAGAGTATTTTTTTTTTAAAAAAATCGGTCAAATGCGAGTCGGATTTGGGTACCGAGGGCTCCGTACCAATTTCAGGATTGTATGCCAACGAGAAGCACAAAAAATGTTTTTTACATGTTTTTAATTTTTTTTTTCTATAAAATGTCTATAAATTTTCACTTTTTGAATTTTTTCCTTTATTTGTACTCCAAGTTCTCACTTCTTCCCAAATTTCATAATTGTAGGTCTTCAGGAAGCACTATATAAGTTACTTACAGGGCGAATTTCATACATAATGCAGCAAAAACGATGCATAAATCTTTTGATTGCGTTGATTTAGAAGCTTAATTTTTCTGTTCCACGTGGACCGTGGTCTACAATATTTGACATTCATTTCAACTTGACACTTCCACACGATCTCAAGATAAATGGTCGTGACTTCTTTGTTTTTTCGTTTTGAGGTACGAAACCCAAAAAATATTATAGAAGCAAATCAAATGAAAGATTATTGTTTTTTCTCGATTTTAGAATATTATTAAAATCCAAAAAAGAATATTAGTCACATTTCTATTTTATATAATCTATCACGAAATTAAGTTAAACCACTACTATTTTCACAGAAAATATATTGAAAATAATAAATTATATAAAGATAGGCTAATTCTTAATCAAGGAATATGCTAATACGGGGCCAGGGCAACGACATGTATAACGGGTACTGTTTACACCATCGATTTAGCCATGGCAACCTCACCACCCACTTCTATGAACGCCTTACGTGCATTAAACTTTAATGTACAAGTGGTATCTGACTTTGCTTGTATGGATTGTAAAAAGTAATAATTTTAATTTTCCTTTTTACAATTCCCGAAGGAATATTGAATGTTTGTATGTTGGTACTATTGTAGTAAACTACTTCTTTGTGAGAATTTGTTTGTTTGTTTGTTTGTTTAAGCGCTAAGATCTGTGGAACTACAGGTCCGATTTAGTTTAATTTTTCGTTTTGAAGGCTACATTTCTTAGGAGTGCTTTACTTTAACCGCGTGCACACTTCAATTTCATTAGTTCTAAAAAAAATCACAACATATATATCTATCTGTCTGTAGTTATTATTATTCTTCTTTTTAATTTATTACAAATTTATATCTTTTCATACATCTTTTTCTTATACAAGGATATACGCAAATTTAAGTTTCAATTGATCTTCAATTATGAAAGCGATATGGAACTCTCGGTTTTATTTCATCATGAAAACAAACCCCTTACGAAAACACCGCCCGTGGGGTCTCGAACGGGTTATATGGGTCTCTGGACCGGTAAATGTAAGTCATCCGTCAGTCATGAAAGGTAAGTGGAGAGAAGCTATTGTTAAGACACTACGTTCCCCACTTTCTGCCGAGTTCTGGAAGCACTGCGTGTTGAGTGACGGAACGCCGCGCTTTGCCTCGACACAAGAGCGAAGAAATGAAAATATAAATTTAATTAAATATATATAAATTTTCTCGAACCCATAACTAGTTGCGTTTATAGTTATACATTGTGCCCCTGCGCCACGACTGGCCTCTTATTAGGAAATGATGTTTTTAATTATGATATATAAAGCGCGGAGTTAAGTTCCGCTGTTTGACTCTTAATATCTCTAGATATTTTATAGTTTAAAAACAGGATGTCTTAAAAATGAGTCATCTTGCGTATTTATATTATGCATTTGATATAAAAGATTAGAAACGAGTCGTCGCAAAAACTTGTTTTACTTGATACGGTTAAAGAGGGAACCTTATATAGAAGTATTATGTAGTGTGATGTAATTACTTGAATATACTAAATGCAATTATAGAAAAAAAAGTAATTAGTTTATACAAAACCAAATGCGGCGTTGAGTTTCGGCCAACACGAAATGTTTCAAAAATTGGACAGAAAGTGGAGAGAGTCTCTTAATCATAGCATTTGGGTCGGAAAATATGGTACCCCATTTTCCCCTTGGTCTCCTCAATCGTATTTCTTTTACTTTTTCTATTTTTAACCCCTTTGTTTACCTTCACACTGTACCCAGCATATAGCAGAAAAGACCGAGGGAATCTAGTGTCACTCTATTCGGCACTTCATACTTCAATTTCAGCTTAATGTTGGCGGAACATAACGCCGAGCTTTCTTTAATAACCAAAGCAAAGAAATATAAATAATTGCTTCCCAAAACTGGGAATAGAACCTACAAGCTCCTTTTACGGTCACATCCTATCCCACTGCTCTAAAACAGCCCCATTCTCAATAAATGTTGTTAATTTAATCTTATATTTATATCTAAAGTATTTCTGATAAGAAAACAACAACGCTACTACGCTCAATGCCATAAGTTCAAGGATATTTTAAAGACATAAAAAGGTTTAGAGGTTATAACTATGTATTAATTATTAATACGAAATTACGTAAGAAAATGTTGAAATTATGTAGTTAATTAGAAACAAAAGCGATAAACGTTGAAAAATAAAAAAAATTAAATAATGTTTAGTTAAAATTCATGTAGCTTCACGCTGTATCCTGCAACGTAACAGGGTAGGCAGAGGGAACCTCGTGTCAAGACACTCCGTTCCCAACTTTTCGTTGGATTAAGCATTGGGTATTGAGTAACGCAACGCAACTCCACGCTTACCACAGCGGAGAAGTTAAAATATTTCATTTTCTCAAATGGAAATCAAACCCATAACCTATCGCGTTTTCAGTGGCACGCATGAACCTCACAAAGTATTAAGCTTCACATTTTGCCCTTTATACAAAAGGGTAGACAGAGGGAACCTAATGTCAAGACACTAACTTCTCCACTTTCTACCCAAATGTCTTCAAGATATCCAATACCGCCAAATTTAATCTCACTTTAAATATAATAAAAAAATCTACTTTTACAAATTTTCTAACTACTATACTAATTTTCATTTCAGGCCTGTCATGGGTCAGCCAGTCGGGGGCAGAAAGTGTGACTGTAAACGCAACTAGTCGTAGGTTCGAATTCCAGTCGGAGAAGTGAAATAATACTTTCATTATTTCGCTCTACTGTCCCTAATAATTCCGACACTCAAAGCGAATCCAGAATTCGCCGGAAAATGGAGAACGGAGTGTCCTAACACTAGGTACCCTCTACCTACTCTGATGTGTGCGGGATACTGCGTGATATAGCGTGACGCTAAATAAAATCATTTCATTTAATAGGTTCATATAAGCTGAAAATCAATTTATATTGGCGATGTAACAAATCGTACTTACGTAGGTAGCTACTGAGATAACGGGCGACCGCAAGCACGTGGTTGTTATAAATTTTATAATTTCACACACGTGAGCTAAGGTGTTTGTTTGAAAATATTGAAGAATTTATTATTAGAGGCCGTGTGGGCGCAGCGCGGTAGTTTCTTTGAAGTTTATGGGTTCGTTTTCTACAGAAAAGTATGCAAGAGGTGGGAAAGTATCTAAAGTAGTCCTTACTTTAGATACTCTTGAAGTTGTACTTTGTACCTATTGCATAAATCAGGATGCTTTATGCAATAGGTACAAAGTAATATATTATATGTTTTTTTTTTAGTTTTACGCTGCATTCCACAAATTGCAGGTAAGGCAGAGGGAACCTAATGTTAAGACACTGCTCTCCTCACGTAACGCCAAATTCTTGAGGCATTGCGTATTGAATGGCGGAACTCAACGCCGTGCTTTTGCCTGCTTGACTGAGCAAAGAGATAAAAATATTTACTTTATTCCAGTCGGAATTGAAACCACAAACAGTCATATTTACAGTCGTACGCTTGTGCTCCTTCGCCACCACGGCTTCTTAGTAAAAAAAATAATCAAAAATTAAATTAGCTTCACGCTGTATCCCGCTCACAAAGCAGCAGAAACCTAGTGTTAACACACTCCGTTCCCCACTTTCCGCCGATTTCTGGAGGCATTGCGTGTTGAGTGGCAGAACTCTACACAGCGTTTTACTTCGACACCACAGCGAAGAAATGGAGATATAAATTTAAATAAATATTTCATCTCATCGAGTGGGGATCGAACCCACAACCAGTCATTTTTACAGTCACGCTTTGCCACGACTGGCCTCAGTTATAAAACTATAAATTAAATAAAGCAAAATATCTTGTAAAATACAAGTATGTATTATGTAAACAAAGGAAATGTTGAAGCAAAAAATGTTATTTCTTATCTTCACGCATTTCACACACTTGTGGAGAAAGTGAGGAACGTCTTATCGCTCGCGTGGGGCAACATTGACGTAATTGCACTTTAAAAATAAGCAAATGAATGACTGATGCACTAAATGAGGAATATAGCGTACCGTATTCCGGTGCACTTTCTAGAATTTAAAAAAAAAACAGTCATCAGAAAATTTTTCTCGAGTGGGGATCGAACCCACAAGCAGTCGATTTTACAGTTACACTTTATGCCGCTGCGCCACGACTGGCCTCTTCTTGCTTTCACGTTAGAGATAATCTACGTCGTACGTACTATGTCACTTCAAATTAAAAAAGAAAAAAAACACGTATTTAGAAAACGTATAAAAATTTGAACTTTTGAATGGAAACCGACCCGGTTTTCAAGAGGCGCAGGTTCGAGTCCCGCTGCGTTCAAATTTTTATACGTTTTCTAAATAAGTATTTTTCTATCCTAAGTGTGGAATAACACTTTAAAAATGTAAAAAAATACGTTTTTCTATATAAGTTTCACTTTTATAGGTTAACTATAGTTATCTAGTTGGATAATTGTATTTAACAAGTGAGTTTTCTACGTAATCCTTTATGCAAAGTGACCAAGGTGGACCAGTTAACATAACTCGTATATTACAAGTACATATGTATATGCATCGAGATTTATTTAAATTTATATTTTCATTTCTTCGCTCTGGTATCGAGGCGAAGCACGGCGTTGAGTTCCGCCACTCAACACGCAATGCCTCCAGAATTCGGCAGAAAGTGGGGAACAGAGTGTCTTAACACTAGGTCCCCTCTACCTACAGTATTGTGTGAGGGCAAGCCCTTATGAAAGCCCAGCGTGAAGCAAATTTTTGATTTATTAACATTTAATTATAGTATTAATCTTAAAAATAAGAAATAAAAATAAGTAAAACTAATAAAAGAAATAAGAAATAAATAAAACTATTTTAGTTGTACTATGACACTTAAAAGTTGGCGAGGCCAGCCGTGGCGCAGGGGCACAAGCAAGCAAGCAGTTGTAAGCACGGCAGATTGTGGGTTCGATTCCCAGTTGAGGAAAATTTAATATTATAATTTCGTCACTTTAGTAATGAAGCAAACCGCGCCGTTGATATCCGCCACTCAATACTCAATGCCTCCAGAATTCGGCGAAAAATGAAGAACGGAAGTGTTTTAATGGTAACGCATTGTCTTAACATTAGGTTATCAGGTTCCCTATGCCTATCCTGCTGTGTGCGGGATATAGCGTGAAGCTGAAATTAATTTAAAAATAAAATTGGCTATGAAATTGGACTTGGATCAACGGATTCTAAATTTTGAGTTAAATCAAAATATTATTTATTCAATTAGGCCATTGCAATCATTTGTTTGAAGTAGGGATTGAACCCACGTTTATCGCATTTACGTTGTACGCTGTCACTGCGCCACAACGACCTCTCGAACATCAATATAGGGTTAAAAAAATTGACTACAATATGAAACAAACAAACAGTTTATTTAAATCAAACTAATTCCGGTTTAGTCGGTCAAGAGCGAAATATCGATTCAGTTTTAGCGACGGTAACGCCGATGCCGCGTACTATTTATAAGTTTTATTCTGTAGTTTCTTTGTTTTATAATGTTAAAAAAAATAGAATAATATAGTTAAAATAACTTTTAATTTTATACTTTAAATATTTTGTTAGTTATTAGTGTCTGTTATACTAGATAAACAAAATGTTAATTTGAATAAGATGCCAGTCGTGGCGCAGGGGCACAAAGTGTGACTGTAAAATCCACTGGTTGTGGGCTCGATTCCCACTCGAGGAAGTGAAATGTTTATTTACATTTATATTTTCATTTCTTCGCTCTGGTGTCGAGACAAAACGCGGTGCTGAGTTCCGCAACTCAGCATGCAATACCTCCAGAATTCGGCGGAAAGTGGGCAAAGGAGTGTCATAACACTAGGTTCCCTCGGTCTATCCTGCTGTGTGCGGGATACAGCGTAAAGCTGATTTCATTTTTTTTTAATTTGAAAAAAAAAGTGAATTAGTCTAAAGACTTAATTTTATAATATTATATCCACCCAATTCCTCCATTTTCTAGTTTTTAGTCTAAAATAGTAGCATTGTGTGGTGAGTGTTGGAACTCAACGCCGCGCTTTGTCTTAACCAATCGGAAAACTTTGCCATTGGACCCACGACAAAATAAAAATAAAATACAAAAGAAATTAAAATTAATACTAACTTTAATGATGTCTTGACCACGTCTGTACTTCGAAAACTTAAAATCCAATAAATTCCAATACGAATAAAATACAGTATCACGTTCGACTCCCTTAGGGATTTTTGATACGCGATTCCGTTATATTTTATATATAATAATAATTATTATATTAATAATATATATTTATTATATATTTTGTTTATTTGTTTCGTTTTGGCGTCCGAATCAGTTCAGCCGCTTGGGCTCTAACTGATGTAACGCGAGCGGCCAGTACGACAGCCGGGTTGTACTGACGAGTTTATAGTGACTTTTTGTTTGGAGTTGCTATAAGAAGTCTTATGTTTCCTTATAACTTAATATCAATTTCATTATTTATATGAAAAGTTTTAGTTTTGTGTATGGTCAATTTAAAGAATTAATCACACAGTGTAATAGAATACTTCACTTCACGCTGTATCTTAGCCACGAAGACGGAACCTGGAAACCTAGTGTTAAGACACACTGTTCCCATTAAAATACTTCCGTTTCCCATTTTCCGCCGAATTCCGAGGCTATGAGTATTGAGTGGCGTAACTCAACGTCGCGCTTTGCCTCGAGCAAAACGAAGCGAGGAAATTAAAATATTAAACATTCCAAGATACTCATAAGAGAAAACGTTAGTCGTTTAATTCTATAGATGTATTTTATAGAAAAATATATTTTACATTACGACTTTTTTTCCTTATTTGTTCAACTTAAATATTTTTAAGCTAAGTCTTAAATTTGTGTTATTTTTTTTTATTTATTCATATATTTTCACTTATATTGTGTAATAATTGTTGACAAACTAAAAAAGTAAATGAAGAAACTAAGGTGTCGTTATTACGTCCCACTCGCTCCTCGCTATGTAATAATTAAAAGAAAACGTTTTTATAGAAGCAACGCCACGTAATATATGTACTAAAACGAATTTAAATTTCCTATACAAAAAATCTAATCGCTCACAGCAGGGTAGGCAGAGGGAACCTAGTGTTAAGACGCAAAATATATAATTTCCTATATATTAGGGTAATTATAGATATGGCAACACCAAATGGCGCGGTGCGACAGAGCGGCCTCGCGGCGAGGTCTCGCGGAAGGAAGTGGCTATAAGATACTGGTTAATCGAGATCATCTCAATTTAGTTTAACAATTTGGTAATTATACTTTATTTATGAAGTAGGACAAATGTTGTATATGTATTATATTCATATATATGAAGACTAGTGGGCGCGCGCAGCTTCGCCCGCTTATTTGAACCCTTATAAAATATTTTTAACGGTTTGAATATAAGTTTTTATAAAAATCGGTGGCAATTTAAAGTTCCATATAAACTTTCAACCCCTTATTTGCGCCCTTAGGGGGTGAATTCTAAAAAACCACGAAACACGTGTTCAATGAAATATTTTTAAGAGTCTGAATTTCAAATATTATATTATCAAAATAGGTGCCGAGTTAAAAAAAATCCATACAAACTTTCATCCCCTATTTAATCCCTTTAGGGTTAAAATTTGTCAAAGTCCCTTCTTAATAGATGTCCAGATTATGAAAATAAACATTTGTCCAAATTTCACGTTGCTACGCACTGCGGTTACGGCTGTGCGTGCGTCTTACCTCAGTCAGTCAGGTACATGTCCTTTTATATATATAGATTGCTGAAGGACTTTTCTATTTTTGTAACTTTTTTATTTTTTTACTCTATATTCCGACACTTTGTTCTCCACTTTACGTCCAATTTTCGAGGAATTGCTTTGTTTTATTACTCTCTACCTCTAAAATCAGTCCGTTGAATTGGCATCGAATCCACAACCGTCGCCTTTATAGTCAAATATTGTACCGCTAATGTCGCCGCCACGACAGCCTTTGGAGACTGCTGAAAGTCTTTTTTTAAAAAAAAGGAAGTTTGTAGCTTTAACAATTTTTATATTTTGAATTTATTTTAGCATTTAATGCTTTATTTAGATACGTCAGTTAAAAGTCTAAAATGGAGAACGGAGTGATGGGTCACTATGTTTAAAAATTGTACTGATAAAGTTTCTTTGTTCTCTACTTAACACACTTTGCCCACAGAAAACAACTTAAAAGAAAATAAAGCTTTCTCCACAATTTCATAAAAAAATTGTAGAGTAGGTAAGGGATTTTGTCATATTGAAGAGATACCTCACACGTTCAATAGGTAAAATGCTTAACATATTCATCTCTTTTGAAACGTCTTAAGAAAGAATTTCTATGCGCCTTATAAAATTTAAATATTCTTTTAATATTTATAAAGCTTTTATTTATGGGTGAGCTTTCAATAATTTATATATTATAGTACACGCGAGGGTTTGGAGTTCGATTCCCATTTAGGAGGTGCAACTATTTTCCTTTCCTCGCTCTGGCAATAAAAGAATGCGAGGCTACGAGGTTAAGGTACGCCGCTCCAGACGCAATGTCTTGGATATTGGGCGGTGCGTGGAGAACATGTCCTAGGTTCATTCTGAATATCCTGTGAT
Source organism: Heliconius hermathena (assembly GCA_013403705.1). Taxonomy (NCBI): domain Eukaryota; kingdom Metazoa; phylum Arthropoda; class Insecta; order Lepidoptera; family Nymphalidae; genus Heliconius; species Heliconius hermathena. The sequence goes on along the minus strand of JAAIXJ010000116.1, from coordinate 416,254 downwards.
GCGGGAATCAGCTAAATCAGGCGTTGCCAACCTTTGCTTGATCAAGGATCACTTTTAGATCATTCTTCTTAGCAGGGACCACGATGCAGGTAAGTATAATAAAAATTAACTGTGATAATCAAACAAAAACTTCGCCTCACCATCCCCAGTCATAAAATTAAAATCGTTCGCGGACCATATTTAGGCTTTTACGGACCACTGGTGGTCCGCGGACCACTGGTTGGGAGCCAGTGACCTAAATAATAAAACAAAAGGGCAAGAAAAGGCAAATGTGTGACTGTAAACGCGACTGGTTGTGGGTTCAGTCCCCACTCGAAGTGATGAAATATTTATTTAAATTTATATTTTCTTGTTCGCTCTGGTGTCGAGACAAAGCGCGGCATTGAGATCCACCGCCCAACACGTAATATCTCCTGAATCCACCGGAAGAAAATCGAAACGGATTGTCTTGGCACTAGATTCCCTATGTCTAGGTTCCCTGCTATGCGAAAAAACGCGTGAAATTCCTCAATAATACAACAAAACAACATTAGCTATCTTAAAACGTACGTATGTTCCTAAATTAGAAGTTACAATTTTCCACGAACCTACGCGACGCCGGCGACAGCGCCCCGTAAAATATGAGGGCCCTTATCTAAACGACTTACTAACTTGCCGAAGTGTCAACATGATGTGTATATGTAGTATAGTCTATTATATCTAAAACTATGTAGTGATTTGGTTACTTTGCACCGACTTAGAGAAATTTGAAGGAGAGATAGTCTCCGATGTGGTGAAGAGAGTCAAGTCATTTTTTAAAATTTTCTAGATTGACGACGAGAGACACAGGTAAAAGATGGCCGTCGTAACGCTATGATGTTCCACGTGGATTCTTACTCGGGACAATGGATTATTTTCGTTTCCACTTTTTAAAAAACGAGAATCAAAAGTGCAGCGTTGAGGTCCGCTACTCGAAACATAGTGTTTCGAAAATTATAATTTATTTAAATTTTATAATCAAAAGCTGCGCTCGCCACGATAGCTTCTGCTGTACCTTTTCCTGCCTGCCTGTGATCTCAGTGCTAACCCACTCAGTTCCGCATTAGGATACTTTCGCCGAATTCTTGAAGTATTTCCTGTTAAATGATGGAACTTAACGCCACGCCTTACATTTATACCATGGCGATAAGAAGAAAGTTTTAGATATTTGATTTCCCCGAGTTACAATCGAACCCACAACCGTAGCGCTTACAGTCGCACCCTTGTACCCCTGCGCCACAACGGCATCGTTTATTGTTATTCAAAAAAAAAGAAGGTAGAGAATAGTGTCTCACTAAGTGTCACGCGCTACAATATACAGGAGATGTGTAAAGATACAAAAACTATACTGTAACAGATACTAGATCTTAACCTATTGAAGATAAATGCTTCTAAGAATTCATAATAAAATCGCTGTATACAGCTTGCTATTAGTTTTGTAAGTATATATACATTATAAAGTAAAGTTTCAGCCAATTGAATAATATATATTGACGTAACTCTTTATATATATAAACTGACGAACAGACAAAATTTTTAAAAGCAATTGCTTTGGGTTTCATTACATTCATAAATGCCCTCAATAATAGATGCAAATGGGCAACGGACTATAGTAAACAAAAAATCAAATTAAAAATGTCAAGGGGGCACAAAGTGTAACTGTAAAATCAACTAGTTGTGGGTTCGATCCCTACTCGAGGAAATGAAATATTTATTTAAATTTATATTTTCGTTTCTTAGCTGTGCTTTCGAGGCAAAGCGCGGCGTTGAGTTCCACATTCAATACGCAATGCCTCCAGAATTCGGTGGAAAATGGGGAACGGAGTGTCTTGACACTAGATTCCCTGTGCCTGCTGTGTTGCGAGATACAGCGTGAAGCTGATTTATACTAAGTAATATTGATATAACCATTTACTTGGTATTTGAACCCAGGATCTTCATTGTTCTTTCACCATTTCAATATAGAGTAGTAATTCAGTCAATATAAGCAACATAATACCTAGACTTGCTTTTTGTTTTCGTTGGCTCTCTGCCAACTATTGATAGAACTAAATACGATATTTACTGGATGAATAAACATTCTGATATAAAAACACACATCGTCTATATGTTTCTAAATTATTTGGAAAGGGATGCTAGGTAATTGCAATAAGTGATACGTATCACCTACTAACAATACTTCACACTAGTTTCCTTCCAATAAGGGCCGATACCTACAAGCAACTGCCCCCGATTGACACAATTCCACTGCTTTTATAGTTATTTTCACCTAAATCTATCCTCTATTACACGAGTTCGCCAACAATATATTATTTTTATACATTTTATTAGAATCAGCTGAGAGCGAGTAGTGCAGCCAGAATGATTTCATAATTATATACCTGCATATTATGTACGAGACCCACGAAAAAAAACAGAAAATAATATTTTAATGATTAGAAAGTAAACATAGTTAAAGAAGAATTAACGAAATTAATAATACTTCATGATGACCAAATTTTAAATAATAAATTATTTAAAATTCGTTATTATTGGAGTCTATGGGGTTAGTGGTGGAGCAGGGGCACAAGCGTGTGACTGTAAATGCTCCAAGAGTATGCTGGAAATGTGGAACGGAGTGTCTCAACACTAGTTTCCTTCTACTGACACTACTACATACATACAGCGTGAAGCTTAAATAAAAATAAAAAGAATAAATAAATCTATTTAGTCGTTAATTAAATGAACAATCAATGCACAGTTAATAAGATGAACAATCAATACACACAAACATACAAAAAAAATTAAAAACAAACCATACCATCACTCGAACTGATAACCTTATTGTAGTCAGTTAAAACTTATCGAGACCTATCTTCATTTCTTTTGTCCAAAGAAAGATTGACTCTGTGGTAAAATTATTAACGTTAAGTTCAAAATACACGATACTTTGAACCTACTACATCCATTCAGAGCAACTATCCGTATCTTCAAGGTTAGACCAGTTGTAAAAAATACAAAGCTTTTGTATATCCATAACAAATTATTTTAATGTTAGATCAGCGGGCGATAGTACCAAATGCTTACCCTTCGGTTAATCGAGGTCACTTTTGAATGGAGCGAATGTGACTTTACCAAGTAGGTATTGATGCGTACATAACGAGGTAGGCAGAGAGAACCTTAGAGTTTAGTGTTAAAGTACTCCGTTTCACATTAAGATTCACCGTTCTCCCATTTTATAAAGATTTTTTGAGGGTTGAGTGGCGGAACTCAACGATTATTTTAACACTGAATATGTCTTTGTTTGGAAGGAAAGTGGAAACCAGAATGATATTTATTATTTTTTAAATTTTTTTTCTTCACTACTATTGATATTCGTCTTCGACTATGTAGTTGAATTGATAAAAGGAAGGAAAGGTTTTGCAAGTTTTATGAATTGATTAAATTACACGAAACCCTTTGTTATTTAAAGCCGAGAAATTAAATAATTTACTCCATCCAGTGGGTATCGAACCCTCAAACATCGCGCTTGCAGCCAGACGCCGTTCCATTAGGGTACGACGGACCCGATTTTTATTTTCTAAACATAAAAAATCTAAATTATCCTCTTCACGATAATTGGGTCATACTTTAAAGTATAATAATGTTATTCTGTATTATTCTAAAAAAATAACAATGTCATCTGCATCAGAACTGCACGCTGCCTTTATATTGTAAAACAATATGAATTAGGTAGTACAAAAGTAAATTAAAATCTCTAAAACAACAAAAAGATAAAATACTATACAAATTCCTAATGAAAAATACATATTTTTTCAATTTATCATGTCATAGAATAACTGTAATTAAAATAACAAAAACACTTTTTATTATTGGGGTTCAGTATCTTAAAAGATGAAACGTAAAGTTTAAATATAGGATTATTTAGTTGTCTCTCTGTAAAGTTTAGATATAGGATTATTTAGTGTGTAAAATGGAGTATATGTATCAATCTGTAATTAGTCTCTATATATAATAAGACAGTTTGTCTGTACATTTAGTAATTATGACTGAAATGGATAGAGGGACACTTAAAAACAATAATAGAAAGCAAAAAGTTTTTTTTTCAATTTCTTGTCTGTCTGTCTGATATTTTTGTCCACATTTTTCTCTGAAAGTACTGAATTGATTTACTTGAAAATTTCACCAATTACTTTGTTTTAAATCAACTTAACTACTAAAGTTTAGTTCATCAAAATCGGTTCATTAAAAAAAAGTTATCGTAATTTAAATGAACTCAAGGGATTAGTTTGCCTGCGAATATTATATAGCAATCGCGCTGGTAAGAATCTTGGCTAAAGAATGACATTCGAAACGTCTGGGTTATATGATTGTTGATAAAAATATATATTTTTAAAGCACTATTATATAATATTTTATACAATAAAGTAAACAAAATTGAATTGTTAGTAGAGATTACCTTTATAAATCATAACAGTTAAGTTTAAGTCGTAATTAATTCTTTTTTTTTTTTTTTTGGAAAAGATAAGGCAAACGAGCGTTCGGGTCACCTGATAGNTTTTTGGTTGGTTCGTTCATATAATATATGTAACTAATTTAAAAACTGTACAGGAGTTAATATGCAATTATTACAGTTATTTTACAAAGAATATTATGAATCCTTCAAATCAATAATTTAACATTTAAGGCTGTTTCTGAATGAGTAAATTAAATTATTCACTGACATCAGCACATTTAACAGAGTATATTATATAGGTAAAAAGAACATAAAGTTACAAAAATATATACGTGTAATAAATAATTAGCTTTATGTATAATATATTTTATAAATATCAAATATCAACAATGGTCGTATTTTTTTATTTAAAACAATCAAAAATTTTTTGACGATAATGTCGTAAAAAAATCATATTAGAAATCATTATAGTTGTCAATCAATTGTGCTTATTAAATCAATAATCATGTATTTTAAGCGGGCGAAGTCGTGGGCGAGCCGCTAGGATCTAATATTAAGGTTTAAAGTGCCTTAGAATGCAAAAACACAAGCTTCTAAGTCAACGTAATGATCAGATACGAGCAATATTATACATATTATGCATAGATTTTGCTGCATTTCATATTTACATTACCGTGTAATCAAAACTTATAAATTACTTCCCATGAACTAACAATACAAATAAACGGAAAAGTTAAAAAAATGTAAAAAAACGTTTATAATTTGAAAAAATATATAATAAGCTTATATAATAGTAGTTCATTTCATGTGGGGGGAAAACTTGAGGCCAGTCGTGGCGCAACGGCAAGAAATGTGACTGTAAAACCGACTGGTTGTGGGTTCGATCCCCACTCGAGGAGATGAAATATTTACTTAAATTTATATTTCCATTTCTTCGCTCTGATGTTAAGGCTAAGCGGAGCGTTGAGTTCTACCACTCAACACGCAATGCCTCCAGAATTCGGCAAAAAGTGGGGGACGGAGTATGTTAACACTAGGTTTCCTCTGCCTACCCTGCTGTGTGCGGGATACAGCGTGAAGCTTATTTTAAGAGTTGTATTTCTCAATCCTGAAATTGATACGGAACCCTCGTGAAGGAGTCCGTTTCGCACTTCGTAGGCAAAGAAAACTGTGTGTCGACAAACTCCATACTCTTAATCTGAATTTAAGCCGAACTTATTGATAAAATCAATTGTTTCTCTCAAAAAAAATATCTGTTTAAAGATTATATATATTTTTTAACATTTTCACTCATCTGTCTTAAACAGAGGAAGGCAATAACTATTTCAATAAAATGTTGATTACATCGCAAACAGCCACTAATGAAACGAATCAAATGCCAGACTCGGTTATTAGGTACTGTTTGACTTCTATTAATTAATTAACAAGCGTATAAGAATTTCGACGTAGCCCGATGAGAACGTATGGCTTAGTTGGTCAGAGCGCTTGGACGGTTTCCAAGAGGTGCGGTTTCAAATCCCGCTATGTTAAAATGTTTATACGTTTCCTTAATAAGTATTTTTCTTTCCTACGTGTAACATTTTAAAAAATGCTCAAAATAAATTCTGTTATTTGTGATTATTAATATAAATAAAAAAAATATATGTACCTATATTGATTAGTACGACAATAACTCAATCTATTTAAATGGAATAGTTAAATATAACATAGATAAACTTAAGAAGGAATCTCTTCACTTTACTTTCAGTGAAAAAAAAGTTAAAGCCGATTTTTTTATCATTTTAAGCAGATTTTTTATGAGTTTGTGAGTCGATCTCTCGCTCTAGGGGCAATAACTATATTTGAACGTGTGTATTTCAAAATATATAATTAAAACACTCTAGTACATAAAATTTAAGCGACAGCGTGGAGTTTCCCCACTAATAATGCAATGTGGGGAACGGAGGGTCTTAACACTAGGTACCGTCTGCCTACTCTCATACGCGGAGAAAAGACTGTACCTGCTTATCTGTACAAGGAGATTTTTTTTTTACATTTAATAGTATTTGAACCTACGATATACTTTAATCAATGGCTTCGACGGTCTCGTACTAAATACTAACTCCCATCCTTCTCACGACTGTCTCTTGTCTCACATAAATGAATGATGACAGGATGGAGCAATCAACGGTAATGCCCGTTTGATACCATTTGACGACCTATTACACTATTTACACAAATACTTAAAATTCATATAGAAAATAAATAAAATAGATCAGTTTCACGCTGAATCACGCACACAGCAGGTAGGCAGAGGGAGGCTATTGAGACACTACCTTCTCCACTTTCCGCCGAATTCTGGATGCATTGCGTCTTAAGTGGCGGTATTCAACGCCGCGCTTTTGCCTCAATACCAGAGCAAAGAAATGGAAATAAAAAATTAAGTAAATATTTCATCTCCTCAAGTCGGTTTTACAGTCACACTTTGTGCCCCTGCGCCACGACTGGCCTCAAAATAAAAATGTTAAATTTAAAAATTCATTCCATCGTGTGGGAACCGAACTCACAACCGCAGCGTTAATAGTCACACGTTGTGCCCGCTCCACGACGATGGAACTCAAAATTGCACTTTATCTAACACAACTGAGAGAACATTTTATACAAAAGAATCAACGGAACTATAATCGAATCCGAACCATTCGTAGTTGCGTACTGACACTTCTCAACTGTGTAACAACATTGTCATTTTGTTTATTAAGAAAAGAAAATTATTTCTGTTTAAATTATATTTAAATATATATTTCAAGAAGTTTATAATGAATGTTATGTAAATTAAATTAAAAAACCATTTTAAAACTTCCGTGCAACGCCATCTCTTAAAACTGGATAGAACTAAGCATAACAACACAAAGAATCATCTACTTTCCCTTTTATGCGACAGATGGCGCTAAAGCGTATTTTATTCAGGGTTTGAAATACAATTAACAATTTGGTATAATTACGGCATTTTAATGCATATATCGTTGCCTGAATTATATATAAATAACTTTACCATATTTAATGTTATATCAAGAATATTTGGCTAGCGATTGAAGTAACTTACGTCGTAATGTAAAAGCGAATCGCGTTCGTCAAAGCGGCTAACTAACGTTGCGCCATATACAAATGGGCGCATCGACATTCTATTTGCCGCCGCAAGCAGTCGTTGAAAGTTCACAACAACAAAATGGCGTCGCAACCCGCAATATTAGTATCGAATCAAATTGACAAAATGAATTTTATTATTGAAAACGACGATAGCTCTCGTGAAAATGATAATGTTAAAGATAAATTTAATAGAGACCTTCAAAAATTTTATAGTGCTCAATCAGGAAAAGTAAAAAAGCCTTGGACAAGAGATCGCGTGGCGCAGGTTATTTCTCATGTCAAAATGAGTAAGGTCGCCATGAACTCAGGAACTCGTCGGTCACCCGAGCAATATTACTGGAGTACAAAATACGACGTGATAAATATTGGCAATGAAGATCATCTCGTTTTAAAGAAAAAGAATCCTGATGAACCTTCAATACGGGTTATTCCCATCGAACAATATTACGACTTTTTATTTGAAATTCACGAAGAAATCGGACATGGCGCGAGGGACAAAATGCAATACCATGTTAAAAATAGATTTTACATTCAACGTAAAGCAATTGAAATATTTGTTTCATTGTGTCCCATATGTGAAATGAAGCGCAAAAAAGGTATGGTTAGAAATCCAATAATTTCTAAAGTTTTACTTACCTCCAGGTTTTTTAAAGTCTTAAATACTTATTTAGAAAACGTATAAAAATTGAACGTAGCGAAACTCGAACCCGCGCCTCCTGGAAACCGACCAGGCGCTCTGACCACTAAGCCATGCGTTCTCGCCAAGCTACGTCGAAATTTTTATACGCTTGTTACAACTTATTTATGTTGTTAGCATCTCTGTAGGGAGATTTTTACAAATTTCCGCTACCCAAAGATAATTAATAAGAATTACCGTTCGGCAAAAGAGAATATTATTTAATAAATATTTTCTTTCCTAAGTGTGGAATAACACTTTAAAAAATGTTTAAAAATATTTTCGAGTGTTAGTCCACACTTAGGAAAAAAAAATAAAAAAAAAAACGTATAAAAATTCCGCTACGTTCAAAATATTTATAAAATATCTTAATTAATATTTTAACACTACTATTTTAACGCTTAAATTAATTTAATTAATCGTTAATCACTTCACAATTATTTAAGTGTAGATTAATAAAAGTACTAATGAACTAACTCATCTGCAGCCACAGATTTTAATTTTACTTGTAAATTTTGTAAAAATATAACTTAAATTTTTAATTTTGTTGTTTTGAATAATTCATAGTAACCCTACATTGTTTCTGTTTTATAATTCCGCTAAATATCGAACCGCGCTTTGTAGAAAGTATTAACGAGTACCTACAATCCCTGTGAATGTTAGGATGATGCATTACAATTCTATGCGTTTTTCAATTTTACAACCTGTTATGTAATACAGCGTAATGTAGTGGGGTATAGAAATGTCATAATGGGATCAGAGCGTCTTAACACTGGGTTCCTAGGTTCCTTATACTACTATGAGCGGGATACATCGTGAAACTAAAAAAATGCTGTCGTTACATGCAATAATAATAAGGGGAATCTGACTGCTACTTTTTTTAGCCTTTAAAATGGGTAAACTTTAAAAAAGTATAATTGCTTATGTTTTGTGAAGCTCATTTTCTGTGTAATAGTTAAGAATACGTAGAATTTATTTCGCTTTATTTCAGCAAAGCGACGAACGTCACCTGACGTATCTGTCTCGGACAAAGGAAGTAACGAATACGAAATAGATGTAGCACATAAAACTAACATAAAGACGGCAATGCAGAAAAAAAACATTGAAGAAGGTAAATGTGATAATAGGGAAGTAACTGGAATGGTTACAAAAGGTAAATGTGAACCTAAATTTATAGAGAGAAGAAATGGAAATATTAAATATTTTGTCCTTCTCCCGAATCGGAATAGAACCCACAAACTCCGTAATAAGTTACTTCTCTATAATTTAACGAAATTATACATTTATTTTAAAAAGAATGTTGCTTGTTATCATATATTTTAAAATGTCTTTCAGATTTTAAGTCATACTGTAAATCCTTTCCCAAAGACCTCTAGGGACAATCAAACTTCATACTTTAAAGAGAAAAAAAAACATGCCTACATAACATATTCTTTTTATATTTTTGTATATCTTTAAATATGCTTAAAATGATCTTTATTTTAAAGTTCACTTTTTCATAATTAACCGTACAATAAACACATGATTACAAAATAACCACATATAGATAGTAAACGTTTCTCTCTACTGAGAAGGTTGTAGGGCATCGCGGCTTGCGGGAGACGAGGCCTTATAGAATATTGAATATACTAGTGTTGGGCGTTACTGTTATATTTTTATAATGCATTATTCATTATATTATATTTTTTTAACTGTTATTTTAAACTGTTGTAATATATATTATATTATTTTCAACGTAAATATAATACAATGACAAAATGTACGAAGTTCAGACTAATATTTTTGTTATTAGTTATTTTAATGTAAGTAATATTTGGCCTTTCTGCTATTGAGTTAAAGCTCATATTTGTGCGAGGTTATACGATGTGAAGTTCGCCATCATTATTTTATTTGACCTTGGCTGGAGTCGATGTAGGCCGAACAACTACTAAATATTTCCGATCATTACCGAACCGAGGCGCCACACGCCATTTTATAGCAGATAATGAATATTTTGACTGTTATTTATATAACAGTCAGTGTTGAAAATAAATAATGATTAGAACATTAGAAATTTATAATGAATTATATTATCTGTTGTTTGTTATAACGCCCAACTTTATGT
>JAAIXJ010000116.1:383369-405190 GCA_013403705.1 Heliconius hermathena | reverse complement strand
GTTCGATCCCCACTCGAGGAGATGAAATATTTACTTAAATTTATATTTCCATTTCTTCGCTCTGGTGTCGAGGTTAAGCGCGGCGTTGAGTTCTGCCCCTCAACACGCAATGCCTCCAGAATTCGGCAGAAAGTGGGGAACGGAGTGTCTTAACACTAGGTTCCCTCTGCCTACCCTGCTTTGTGCGGGATACAGCGTGAAGCTGATTTGATTTTTGAACAACGAAAATTTAACGAAAATTTTTTTTTTCAGTTGTATGCTTAATCAAAAGATGGCGAAATTTACGCGACACATTCAAAAGACAACTTGTAATAGAAAAAAAAATAAGAGAGGGCTGCAATATAAAAAAGAAAACTTATGTTTACTTCAAGCATATGCTCTTCTTACTTCCTCACATCGACACGCCCGATACCGTAGAAGAAGAAGATCGCATGCTTGAGCCTAAACTTAATGAATACTTCAAAAGGCAAAATAAAAGAAAACGTATGAAAGATAAAATGTCAAAATCTAAACGAAAAAAATCACTATCACCAATTGAAAGGCCAAAAGGCGAATCCGAAATAGACGAAGATAAACATTTTCTCATGTCATTAATACCCTCGTTTAAGAAAATGTCAGATAACGAAAAGCTTACAGCTAAAGTTGAAATTTTAAAAATTATAAAAAATATTCGACATCAGCCGTCCACAAGTGGTTGTAATGTAGTAGCAGATGTTCTCTCTTATAATGTAATGGATGACGACTTCGAGGAAGTCAAAGTGGAGAGGTTTCATAGTGAGCTAGAGCAAGGATCAACAAATGACGAAATTGATAGTGACGAAAGTTCTGATTAAATCAATTTTCGAATCAAAAAGCACGCCTATTTTCGACGGGACAGAGTACGGTATCCGAAAACGGCGAGTTCGAATCCTAATCCGAATCCTCCGTTGAAATTTTATGTATGTGTTGTTTTAAAATAACTAAAAAATATAAAAATATTTTTTAGTATTACCCGAGTTGGAACCTCCACCATTGCATTCAATCTGGCATATCGCAACCATAAACCATAACCATAGACTTATTGTTGATACATATGTATATAAAGTTTGTTTAAAATACATGGTTGTGTTTATAGTTTACGTAGGTATAAAATATTTTCTTTTTAAAATCAAATCAGCTTCATGCTGTATCCCGCACACAGCAGGGTAGGCAGAGGGAACCTAGTGTTAAGACATTCCGTTCCCCACCTTCTGCCAAATTGCAGACATTGCGTGTTGAGTGGCAGAACTCAACGCCGCGCTTAGGCTCGACACCAGAGCGAAGAAATGGAAATATAAATTTAAGTAAATATTTCATCTCCCCAAGTGGGGATCGAACCCACAACCAGTCGGTTTTACAGTCACACTTCGTGCCGCTGCACCACGACTGGCCTCTTTATTTTCTTTTTAAAATATTATTTAGAAGTTAGTAATTTAACGATTTACTTTTTAATTTTTTTTGTGTTTTTATAAAATACATGTAAAAATATGCAAAATCTAACTAAATGCTCTTTTATATAGTACAGGGATGTAAAAAAAAATTAGAACTATGTCCTGTAACAATAAGAAAAGGCATAAATTCATGTAGTTAGGAGATTGTAAATAAAAACATTATATATTTTATAGTTTTGTTTCATTTTAAAAAAAATACACACATTTACACAATTACACTATAATTACACACAAAACTACCTTATCCAGTTTTTATAATACATATTATCAACACACAAAAAAAATCACAACACATTATGGCAAAGTCATTCTATAATTCGCAACTATTAAAGTAAAATAAAACGACATTAAAAGAATAAAGATTACTACCGTAATATGGATGAAGACGAATAAAAGGGCCCCATTGGCGGCCCCTGCCCATACTGATATAATCGTAGATAAAATTGTTATTATCCAAAATATGAATATGCACCAAATATAGACTTCACAGAATGCATCGCTTTCAAATATTGCAGCTAAAAACACCACAATATGTACTGCTATCAATATAACACTAAATAAGCCATGGATGTATCGTATGACTTTTCCAATGGAACTGGGTAGACCCAGGTCTTCTAAGACACTGTGCCCTGGAGATGTGAAGAGAAATACGTAAAAACCACCCCAGATGAGGCCGAGGAGAGAGATTATGATCACTCCGACACGTAAGGGTATGCTAAAGCAACAGTCGTTCAAAGTGGGGCAATTGTCGAGAATGTATCCCATTATATATTCCAATTCAATTATTTCATTTCATTGTTTGTTTATTTTATCGCTTATGTATATTGAAAGACAAATTTGTCAGAAATGTCAAAATTTACTTGTGTTATTGTGTTTGATAGTTGTTGTTTGTTATAAACTTTTTTGAATAATTTGAATTTTTATTCAAAGATAAACGTAAAGAAAAAAAATCGCAACGCAGATCACATGTAAAAAGGCCTTATTACAATAGCAATCTCTTTCAGGTAACCTTAAGTTATAGGAAATAGCCAAATAAAGTAGAGAACATGAACAACATCTATGTATATAGACATACGAAGTCAAATCAAATCAGCTTCTCGCTGTATCCCGCACACAGCAGGGTAGATCAGACGGAAGTGTAGTAAGACACTCCGTTCTCCACTTTCTGCCGAATTCTGGAGGCATTGTGTGTCGAGTGGCAGAACTCAACGCCGCGCTTTGCCTCGTCATCAGAGCGAAGAAATAGAAATATACATTTAAATAAATATTTCATCTCTTCGAGTGGGGATCGAACCCACAACCAGGTTTTACAGTCACACTTTGTGCCCCTGCGCCACGATTGGACATACGAAGTCTGTTTTTACTTTTATCGATATCCTGAAAGAACCAATTTCTAATTTTTTTTTCTTGACCTGTTCAAATCTAATCAATATATTATAATTACAAAAAGCCATAATGGCACAGTAATACATTAAGAATCTGTCAGTAAACACGACAGTTGTAAGGTCGACTCCCACTCAGGGGAACGAATTATTTTCATTTCCCGATTCTGCTAGCAAAATATGTAAAATATTTAGTAATGAAAACTCACCTTTTGTATTTCGCCGCATAAGACACGTCAGCATCCTCCTGACACTGCTCAACCGATTTTTTCTCTTATGTTTCTGAACACCAACCACACGTTTATACTTTTTCACAGAATCACTTTCACAAGCTGACACTTTATCATCTAAGACATCACTGACTGAACCTAATTGCATTTGTATTGGGGGCAATGAGAATTTTTCCCTATTTAAGCACTTTTTGGGCCAAAAATCGTCTGAGCTATCCAATCCTACTGTCAAGTCTCGTGTTGGTAATTGAAGGGGTGGTAATATTTTGTTATACGGTATCACACGCCGCTCACAATTCCTAGAACTAGCACTAGAACTAAACCAAAGGTCACTGGAGAATAGAGAAGAAGAGATGGTATCTCTTCGAAAGTCCACTTCATAGTTTCGAACTAAATTGATTGGATTTCGGTGTACGGTGGCGTTCCCAAGATCGTAACTGGGCCGAGTGGAAGTTGTGTCGTAGTACGGAGATGAGGAAGAGGTCCAAAACGGGGGTACTGGTTCCATATTGACGAACGTCCTCGCAATGTTTGGAGGTGCAGTGGTTATTGTTGGAGGTTCAGGAGATAATACTCCGAAGGGATGAGTAAAGTAGAACAGGCAAAGAGGTCTTCCCTGGAAATATATAAAAAATCTTATATATTTATGACATACTTGATATTATATACTTATGACATACTTATAATATATGATTATCCTATATTTAACAATTTTTTTTTTAATTTTTTTAAATATTTTTGTAATTTCTATCAATAATATTTTAAAAAATACTAACTTTTACATCTTCAGTAGATGTAGACGCATCTGCTCTACCACAGTTCATGGTTAAAATCCTTCTAGTCACAACTCTGTACTACATTACGGCTAAAATAAATATAAAATAAATAAATAATTTCCAAATAACTAAAATTGTTCATAACACCAAATAATATATTTAAATTTTGCTTCAAATCCTAAGCAATTTTCCTAATTATAAATCTATACTAATATCATAAAAGTAAAGAATTTGTTTGGTTGAACGCACTAATCTTAGAAACTATTAATAACACCATAAGATTATTTAAGAGTTAAGTAAAAGGAAGGCAATACTTCCGATTATGTTCACAATGTTTCAGGAATCTGAAATGATTTGTAGGAAATAAAAGAGCAGTAAGCAGGCATGCGCAAGTTACCACCATAGGAACGATGTTGATTTGTTTAATCGAACTTTTGTTGGCTGAAAACTAGAATACAGATTTGGTTTAAAATTGTATTTTGTATACAATGTGTTGTTATGCGTGTATCACGCAATCCGTTTATATTGTAATCTTTGATTTTATTTTAATTATAAAAAATCTATGGATACTTTCTATTTTGTCTATTATAGATATCTTTCTGTTAAATAACTCTCCGTGTTGATACGCGAAACTTTTAAAAGCTACTGAGCCACGATTTTACGTGATAATTACAAGTAAATAATTTATCCATTCGTGGCGCATGAGCACAAAGTGTTACTGTAAACGCTACTGGTTGTGAGTTCGATCCCCATTCGAGAATTCGAGAATTTATTTAAATTTATATTTTCATTTCTTCGCTCTGGGGTCGTTGAGTTCCGCCACTCAACACGCAATGCCTCGAGAATTTGGTGGAAAGGAGTGTATTAACACTAGGTTCTCACTGCCTACCCTGCTGTGTGTAGGATACAGCGTGAAGCTGTTTCAATTTGATTTTTTCTTAAACTTGTCGAATATTTCTCAGAGACTGGCGTGGCGAAACGGTACAGTAAGCATGATTGATAGCTATAGGTTGGATGCAAGTTTGGAGAAATTAACTATTTTATTTCCTCGCCCTAGTAAAAAGGAAAAGCGCGGCGTTGAGTTCAGCCACCCAACGCAAAAAAATGGAGAACGGAATGTCTCAACACTCGATAAAATGATTGCGTAACGTCCTTCATGAATTAAATATTTAATGTAATTTTCACTCGGTAACATTTTGACATTGAAACTTTTGCTATTTCCTTATAGTTAAAAAATGTAAACAAAGTAACGTCTGACGCGGTTTACTTTCCTCTAATATATGTTTTTGTATTGTAGCCATCAATAATATAGCAGTGTAAGGCAGCGACGTCTCAGTTCACCTAATTCCTCGCCCTCGCCCTCTCAACTCTTTTAAAACATAATTTGCAAATGTTTCGCGATATCAAAAGCTGTGCTATACAAGTATGGAACATAAACTACATACATACGTTTGGTTCTCCTGTATAAAAAGATTAGAGAAGAGAAGTTTTATCATAAGACAGCCATAGCGTTTTTTTAGGTAAAAGTCATATATTTTCTAATATGGTTTTATCATGCTGTAACTAGGTAATAAAATCTAAGGATCTAAATTACACGCACTTCTAATCATTAAACCATCATGAAATTTAGCAATTGCTAAATATGTAGGTTAGATGACGATAGAATATTATGGTACCATTGAGCTGGTGTGATGATGGAATTGGAAGATGGCTGATGAAACCTTGGAATGAACTTTTTAAATTATAAATTTGTTGTGCTTCACGGTAATATCCGTAAATAGGGCAGACAAGACCCATGTGTCCGAGACACACTTCTATCGTGTTTCCAGTTAAGTGCTATGCTTCCAGCTGATCCCGCTACGCCACGATAAATTCACCCCAACGCTGGGGGAATTTGCCTTGTTACCAAAGCGAGGAAGTAAAAATATTTCACTTCCTCGAGTGGGAATTCAACCCACAACCTGTCGCATTTACAGTCGCTCACTTGTGTTCCTAAGCCTCGATTGCCCTCAATATTTTCAAAGCAAAATGCAAGGACAACATAACAAACAATTCATGTTTCTGCATATCAACAAAATAGGGTAAAAAAGCATACTATCACTGTATATATACATTGTACATTATATTGTGTAAATACGTTGTGTAATAGTTAAATACGGAAAGATTATTTGTTTATTTTTAAGTTATGAGCAATATCATTACAAAATAATATGGATAAAAGGGTTGTTTAGTAAAATAGTCACGGATGAAGAAAAAAAACAGCATTTCACAGGACAGTGCCGCCATCTCTTTTATTACAAAGAAACTTCTTCGCGATATAAGCTTTAAAGTTTAACACGAAGTAGTAATATGAAAGTTCGTTAAGGAATTTCACACTGCACGACAGTGCTGCCCTATGTCTCCAGAATTCGGCGGAAAATGGCGAACGGGAGTGTCTTATCACTAGGTTTCCTCTGCCTACTTTGATGTTTGAGGGATACCTTGCTACCTTTCTATTGTATTGACTACTTTTAACGTGGAAAAAAAAGTATTTTCAAATTGTATTACTTTTATGTGAATTTTTAACGTTTTCTAAAAATATTTTTGTTTCTTTAGTGTGGAATAACACCTTAAAAATGTTTAGAAGTACCAATTGTTCTTATGTTACCACTCTAATAGAAAGTGGAGGCGACAGAATAGCAAAGTCTTTGTCGTATGTATTGTAAATAATTAAACATACTGACTGTAAGATCGATTAATGTGACTGTAAAATCGATTAATTGTGGGTTCGATCACCACTCGAAGAGATGAAAAGAGAGATGAATAATTATAGGGAATCACAAGTATTATAAAACGCATGGCAGCACTGTCGTGTAGCGTGAAAGAGCTTAACGAACTTTCATGTTATTACTTAGTGTTGAACTTTGAAGCTTATACCACGAAGCAATTGCTTTATCACCCAAAGAGATGGCGGCACTGTCCTGCGAATTGCTTATATTATCTTGATCTGTGAATATTTTACTAGACACCCCTATTTATTTTCTCATAATTAATATTTGTATTTCATCGCTCTGGTAACAAAGTAAAGCGTGGCGTTGAGTTCCACCACTCAACACGCAATGCAATGCCAAAAGTGGGGAACGAAAGTGTCTTAATACTGGGTTCCTAGTTTCCCTCTGCCTACCCTGCTAAAACGTGAAACTAAAAAAATAACAAAAAAAATTATATCTTAGAATTAAATTTTAACTTAATTTAACTTATCCATACATTAAGGTTAAAAACATTGAAATCAAAAGAAAATATCAAAATGCAACAAAAAATATAATCCCTACAAAACGACGTTACCTTCGAAGGTGGTACTGATTATATCAGTGACAGATGCATACTTGCTTAGTCCGCTTATCAATATGAGATCTGTAAAATTCAAATGTATGTATGTATTTGTATGTATTTTCTTATTAGTTACTCAGCATTTTAAGTAAAGATTAAGTTATTAAAGAAGGCCAGACGTGTCGTGGCACAGAGGCACAAGCGTGTGACTGTGAACGAGATCGGTTATGGGTTCTATCCCCACTCAAACAAAATTAAATATTTAATATGTTCATTTCTTCAAATAAAAATTAAAAAATATTTAATATTTTCATTTCTCCAAACAAATATTTAAGAAATATTTAATATTTTCATTTCTTCTACGCGTAAAGGCGTATCGCTGCCTGTAACAGGATTAACCTTAGCTGCATTGATGAGACGGCGAAAAGTCAGCACAGCTGCGAGTTTGGCCGTACACAATGCAGTGTTGACACCGATGCTATTATACGGCATCGAAACATGGGTATTACAGAGGAAGAATGAAAGAAAGATGAATGCTGTGGAGACGTGATCGAGAGGAGAGAGAGATGCGAGGAGAGAGTGATGAGAGAATAGAAATAAAGAATTATAACGGAAAAATGAGCGGTAAGAGAGGTCGTGGGAGACCTCGGTTGACCTTCGAAAACACATTAACAAGAAAACCAGAGGGCTTGTATGAAGAGCTTGATGACAGCGGACGACGCGAAAGAGGTATACATACACTACCCCAACAGGGATACAGCGTGAAGTTATTTAAGTTATTTATTTTTTTACGTTTTTCATTTCTGGTGTCGAGGCAAAGTGCAGTGAGTTCCATTTTAAATAACAAAAGTGTGTAATGGGAACAGAGTGTCTAGGTTCCCCCTCAGGTTCCCTCTTCCTACCGCGGAAAACAGCGTGAAAAAGAAAAAAAATAAACCAGTCCAATAAGTATATTTAAATTAATTCTCAGTAAGATATTCTCATAAAAAAACTAACTGAAATTAATTAACCCAATAAAACAATTAAATCAACGATCCAATTTAATTGGAAATCGTACTCAATCCGCCATCTGCACGTGCCGTCGCTAGTACATACACACACATATCACAAAGTAGACTATTGAAAGATTAATTTGTGAGGAATGCTTCCAGCAATTAGATTGATTCCAATTGACTTCACCACCCGTTACGTGTAGAAGTTGGCTTCGTAACTTAGAAAGATGTTAGATAATAGGTACTTATACTTAATAAATAGTTTATTGTGTTTTGTGGCGCAGAGGCACAGGCGTGTACCTGTAAATAGGGGTTCGTTTCTGCTGGAGGTAACGAAATATTTTTTTTTAAGTTCTGCCACTCAATAAGCAATACCTCCAGAATTCGGTGGAAAGTGGGGAAAAGAGTATGTTAACACTAGGTCGCTTACTGTGTGCGGGATAGCGTAACTAAAACCAATCGACTTCATCACTCATTATGTTGTGTAGAAATAGACTTCACAACTTTATAAGATGATAAATTATAGATACTTATAGTTACCAACTAGTTAGATGTGTTTTGTAATTATACTTTTTTTTTTTGAGGCCAATACAACATTAATTATTTTTTTATCCCTTTAACACTATTATAAGACCCATTATCCTAGACCAGGGGTTCCCAACCTTTTCTTGATACAAAGACCACTTTTATATCATTCTTGGCAGCACGGACCACTGTGCATGTAGGAATAATATAAATTAACTGTGATAATCAAACAGAAACTTCGCCGCACCATCCCCAGTCATAAAATTATAATCGTTCTGACCATATATCTGACCATATTTAGGCGTCTGCGGACCACTGGTGGTCCGCGGACCAATCTTTGGTAACCAGTGTCTTAGACCATTATTTTAATATCTCTATATCTCTACTTACTGTCATAGATATGGCTGCGAACACCTTAAAAAATCCACCGCCATATTCGCAAAGGATGTGGCGTAACTAAAATGTGTACCTTATAAGTTATAAATTGGTATTAAGTATGAACTAGTTTGAAATGTAATAAGCAACTGTGGAAAACTGCTTAAAAAAATTAATTAATTTATTATTTTTTAGTTAATTGATTTTAAAATATGGAATATTTAAAATGGTGAAATTAGAGAACTGAGTGACGTATCCCTAAATCTTTGTATAATATACTAGATAAAGTTACATATATGTTTTTTGTTTTTTTTTTTATATTATACACTAAAATATACTTTTCGATCAACAAAAAATATGAAGCCTGTCGTGGTATAATCAAGACAAGTTGTGAGTTCAATTCCCACTTGATAAAATGAAATATTTAATATTTCTATTTCTAAGCTCTGATAACAGGACAAAGCGAGACGTTGAGCTCCTCTACTCAAGACGCAATGCTTTCATAGTCCGACAAAACCTTTGAGAAAACCTGGGGTCCGGTGTCTCAATGACAATGACAACAGAGTACCTTAACACTAGGATCCCAGGTACCCGCCGCCTACCCTGCTATGTACGAAATACAGCGAAAAGCTAAAAAAAACAATATATTTTTAAATATAAGTTAAAATCAAATAGGTATTTAATATAACATCGGCGCCTCTTTTAAACAGCTATATGTATATATATGTATACAAATATCGGTCGTTCATTTAAGCACAATCACTGAGACAGACTGACAGTCCTGTTGGGCAGCTTTATTGTAATTAGTTATGGATTATGATTTTAATATATCGAAGTTAGATGTTAGAGGGTGTGCAGCGATGCGTTTGTTAAAATTATATTAAAAAGCATGAAATGAAGAACAGAGTGTCTTAAGCTTAACAGTAGGTAGCTTAACAGCTTGAAGCTGCTTTGATTTTGATTTGATTTTTGTATTTGAAATGTTATGTATTCTATTCTTTGGAGAACAAATTCACAGTAATATTCATTTGAAAAGGACACAAAAAAAGCTTTAAAAAAGGTATAGTCCAGGCAAAGCGCAGCGTTGAGTAGTAGTGAGTTCAAATCCATAAAGAAAATGAAAAGTTTCTCCTATATGAAATTCGGCACCACAATTATCAATTGCATATACTATTTTTCTTGTGAGTAGAGTTGTGGGTTCGATCTCCACTCGAGGGAAATAATTGTTATTTAACTATTAATATGTTCATTTCTTCGCCCTGGCACCAAGGCAAAAAAGCCCGACGTTTAGTTCCGCCACTCAAACGCAACAAAAAGCCTCAAAAATTTGGGGCAAAGTGGGAAACTGAGTGTCTTAACACTAGATTCCCTCTGCTTACAATGCTGTGTGCGGGATACAGCGTGAAGCTGATAGGAAGAATAAATATGACTGTATTATAGGATAGAGAAATGCTCGTATCTCTATTTATTTTACTTTTACTATCTAACCAATTAATTTGAAACGATTCTACTCCATATCATTGCTGTTGAACATTTTAGTCAATTGTTACTTATTGTTTGTGTGTGACACACTTCCTTTTACAGTGTGAATTTAATAACGCTAACTAGAGCTATAGAGCTGAGGCCAGTCGTAGCGCAGGGACACAAAGTGTGGCTGTAAACGCGACAAGTTGCGGGTTCGATTTCCATTCGAAAAATTAAATATCCAATATTTCCATTTTTTTTTGCTCTGGTGTCGCGGCATTAAGTTCCGCCACTTAACACGCAACGTCTCCAGAATTCAGAGAAGAACGGAGTGTCTTAACACTACGTTCCCTCTTCCTATTCTGCTGTGTGCGTGATACAGCGTGATGCATAAAAAAACTAGAGCTATTTGAAGTCCGATAAGTTTAAGAGGCATCGGTCAACATCTCCGTTGAAAATAACCAAAATACACGATCATTAGAAGATACATTCTAAAAACACTAACGACGGATGGACTACAGTAATGGGCCGGTTTTAGAAAAAAATCTTATTTATATGTATATTAGCTAGTATGAAAGAGGAACTGTAAGTAAAGTATTTTTTTAGGTTTCTAAATAGAAATTCCTAGTAACGCAGTCAATGTGTATTATTATTATCTATTTTATTTACATTTATAAGAATATCTATGTTTATTTTATTTTATACTTCAAGCTGCACATAGAAAGATGAGAAGAGGGAACTTGGGAATATACTGTTAAAAAACTTCTCTTTTGCTAAAGTCTAAAGGCATTTTGTGTTGAGTGGTGGAATTCAACGCCGTAAATTTTTAATAAGTAAATAAATAAAAACTTATTTAGATATTAATATGGTTTTTGTTATGGTTCTCCACTTAACATTCAATCAATTGCGTGTTGGATGTCAGAGGCCAGAGGAGGAAGATGGTTTTTAAATACAGATATACTAGGTTTACATTATATGTACATATGTAAACATTTTACAGCGTGCTTAATTAAACCTAGAACCATTGCGTTTATAGTTTGTTATTATTGTAAGTTGTAAAATATTTTTCAACAGTACCACAATGGGGGAATGGAGTGTCTTAACACTAGGTTCCCTTTGCCTACCATGCTGTGTGCGGGACACAGCGTGAAACTGATTTTAAAAACTGTGCCACAATATCGTTATATTAATCTCGGTTCATACCTACTTTACACTTGGTGACTCAATAAAATAGAAAAAAGGAAATAAAATTATCACTATGGCCTATATTTTTTTAAGTTTTATTAAAACAATAAGAATTTAATTTAATGATAAGGTTTTAACTTAACAAAAAAAATGTATAATAAGGTCATTGACCGCTCAAAGTTCGTGATAACGTGTCACTCAGTAGGGATGCCTTTAAAAGTGAACACAAAAAAAAAACAATATAATCATTGTCATCGTTTCGACTGTTTCTTAAACAATTTTGTTTGTTACAACCACAAAAATATTATGGTCAATAAAGAATATGTTTTGAGTATCCGTTAAAATGGTGGAATGAATAAAATATATAAAAATAAACTTAAGAACATGAATAAAAATTATTTGCAATTATTGCAAAAACTTTACACAATGATTTTGCGTTTAAATCTCTAAAAGATTTATTTAATTTCGTTCGTCAAAAAATATTTTAGTTTCTTTCTTTCTAGTAAAAAAACATAGGTTTTTCACAACAACAAACTTCATGCGATAAATTTGAGAACACACTTTGAGAAGTATAATTTTAATTGATTTTTTTTTATTCATGGGGGAAATAGATACATGGATATAGGTATCATAAAAACTTATAAAAATAATTTTAAAATAAATGAATGGCTATTGGCTACTTTATAAGTTTTACATAAATATATTATGTATATATGTTTTTTTTATTACAGGATAGGCAGATGCTATCTAGTGTTAAGTTACTCCGTTCGTCGCTTTATATCGATTCGATATAAAGCGACGAACGATTCGATTTGCCAGACATTGCACGTTGAGTGGCGTACGCAACGCCGCGCTTTGCCTTATTAATTATTACCAGAGATTGAAAATAAAAAAAATATTAAATAATGGATTCTGTCCAGTGGGAATCGAATACAAAACTGTCACGTTTACAGTATCACTCTAGAGACTGCACCGCAATAGCCTCATATAGATACTTTATTTATATTTTAATACCTAAAAATTTTAATTGAATCCTATATATCTTGTGTTACTTATCAATTTATCTTAATTTGCTGTTATCTAAATTTATTATATATAAAAAACAAGCAGCGGTTATCTCCTTTATCCTGATTACGATTATCATCAGAACATGCACTTTGTCAAGTGCATCGACCTGTCAATTTAGAGGATAAGTAAAGGAAGTAGCCTTCGCCTGCTACTTTGTTTCATGATTCCTGTAATTGGGCAGAAATATGTTGTTGTAGCTTCACTCTGTATCCCACATATAGGAAGGTAGGCAGAAGAATCCTGGGAGCCTAGTGTTAAGAAATCGTTTCTATTAAAACACTTCCGTTTCGCACTTTCCAAATTTTTGAGGTATTGCGTGTTGAGTGGCGGAATTCAACACCGTGTTTTGCCTTGTTACCAAAGCGAGGATATGAAAATATTAAATAATTCGTTTCCTCGAGTGGAAGTTTAATCCACAACCCCAGCTTGTGCCATAAGAACAGAAAGTGCAGAACGGAAAAATTAAAATTATATGGATATTCATTAGAACATTAAACTTACTTTTTAATTTAGTTATTTCTTTATTAACTTCTATTGTAATTTGCAATAACGGAGTAATAAACATTTCAACATCCGACACATACATACATAAACTAAATAAAAGGGAAAGTGACTGATGGGCTATTGTCAATAAGAACTATATTTATATTATATTTATTTTTAATTGAGAGAAGAAATTGAGGCCAATCGTGGCGCAGCGGCACGAGGTGTGACTGTAAAATCGATTGATTGTGGGTTCGATCCCCACTCGAGGAGATGAAATATTTACTTAAATTTATATTTCCATTTCTTCGCTCTGGTGTCGAGGTTAAGCGCGGCGTTGAGTTCTGCCACTCAATACGCAATGCCTCCAGAATTCGGCAGAAGGTGGGGAACGGAGTGTCTTAACACTAGGTTCCCTCTGCCTACCCTGCTGTGTGCGGGATACAGCGTGAAGCTGAAAATATTTATTTTTAAATTTAATTTCTAAATCTCACATGCTCCAAAATATTCACACATTTTTAAATTCTCTACTATAGTTAGACGAAAACTCTCTTAATGATCTTCAGAAAGCACAGTAACATCAGGTTTCTCCACTTTACCAAAAAATACGGAAAGTTAAAAAAAGAAATACCTATGTTTGACCAAAGTGTTATCTTATTAATAATTTGATAACCTTTATCATTATCACTTACAGCATATGTTAAAAAATATTAAAACACATGCATCGCCACATCGCTGGTATGTAGCATTTGTTGCACAGATTGCTGCGCGCGATGATGATTATATTAGTTAGAGTTAGGTAGAGTATAAATATTTACATAAAAGAGATTTTAACTTATGCTTGTAAAAAAAAAAGAAAAGATTTGTAGATACAAATAGAGAGTAAATAAAATAAAATGGAAAAATTGGACATACATATTTTTGATATTTATTTAAATTAAAATTTATAATAATTCCATAAAACGTTCTCCTGGCAATATTTGATTTTTTGGAAAAAAAATAGTACCTAATTCATTTTTTTTTATTTTTTCGAAAAAATCCCATTTTATTCAACATTTTAAGAGACTAGCAGAGAGAACCTGAAAAAAAAATTATGTCTCATTATCTACATTTTTATTTAAAAAATTACGCATGCAGTAAAAAAACATAACCATTTCACACTGCGCTCGATTGAACCTACCTTAATGATAGTTTAAATAAAAATAACAAAATATTAATTATCTGAAAGCTTAATCCACTTATATTCTTAGCAATTCGTCAATAATATATAAAATTAATAAAAATAGAAAGGTCAGACGCCGGAATTCCCGCCTTTTTTTGACAGTTGCTCGTCGCGCAGTCAAGCGTCAGCACGCGTTGCACGTATTTATAAATAAACATTTGTTTATTTGTTTTCGTGGTGTGTGAGACAAATTGATCTAAATCTTAATTATATTGTGTCAGTAGTGTCAGTGATAATAAGAAATTTACAACTCTTGTATCCCATTTGTGTACGATTAGATATCATATCGGCATATTTGTCATAATTTTCAATATAGTATCAATATATCATAAAATATACACGAATTATTGTGTCAGTGGTACAATTTGAAAGGAATAATGATAAAATTATAATTTCATTATAGAGTTCTTCCTATTTGGAATAATAGATAGAATAAAAAATTGTTAGTATGTAGAAATATTAAATTATTCTTCTGAATAATAAAAGCTATAAAAGATTCAAAAAAATCATTTAAATAAAGTGGACAATATTGCATCTAAGATTAGGTAGTACATTAGTGATATCATTTAATAAGACTGATAACGTTGATAACATAAGTG
This sequence comes from Heliconius hermathena, assembly GCA_013403705.1. Lineage (NCBI taxonomy): Eukaryota > Metazoa > Arthropoda > Insecta > Lepidoptera > Nymphalidae > Heliconius > Heliconius hermathena. The sequence goes on along the minus strand of JAAIXJ010000116.1, from coordinate 390,111 downwards.
TAACTTTTATACGCGATTCAAATAATTAAAACAATATAGATTTGTTATTTTATATTATTTTTAAAATACATATTATATTAGAAATTATTAATATTATGAAATCTCAGATTTGTTTTTTTAAACTCCAAATAGAATACTGCTATCTCGTGTACCTATTTTTTTTTATAAGTTATGATAATATTCGGTTTTCGAATAATAAGAAGAATAATTTTTTTTTTTATATATTTTTATTATCATTGTCAACATGTCATTAAGAAACAAAAATTCTTTTTTAAAAAATGTACGTGTTCTAAAAAGTCGGAAAATAAAAAAAATGGCTAGTTTTACATTTTACAATTGCACTGTCAGTGCATCTTACTCTTTAGTCCTTGATGTCGCTTATATTAAAGAAAAAAAAATCGATTTGCGTGGGCTCCGATTCGGGGCACATCTCGATAGGCGTATGCAGTATCGTAGCCAGTAGGTGGAAGGTCACTATGTGGGACCGTGTTTACAATCTAGACAATAGAAGAAAATGAAAATTAATTTAAAGTTTATAGGTAAAATTATAATATATTAAATATTAAAATTATATGCAATTATACAGTTATAGTGAAATCGATATGTAATCAGGTGATAATTTAATTGAATGTGAGTTATTATTTTAAGTGTATTGTCTCGAATTCAGTTCAATTTGAAGTTAAAAATAAAAATAGTTTAGTAACTTTTAGTAGTTTGGTAACCCTTTCTTTATTTTTGCCGCAAAATACCTAAATTATGATTTAATTTTTGAGTCTTATTTTATATTACAATAAAGTTCAGCAGAAATGTTTAAAAAAAGCTTGATGGTTATTTAGTTTCTTTCTTTTATTTTCTTTTTAAAAAAATAGGAGATAAATATTTTTTTATTTAGATGTACGAAATATGAATAAATAAAAAATAAATATATACGCCTTTTTCATCCGATCTCATAGGCCACAATCACCTAACAAGAACAATGTACTCTGTTATATTCAATTCGTTTTCCATTCCAATTAATTGGACACTGCAAAAATATCATATTTAATTAAAAAAAAATTGATATCAAAAATATTTATGAGATAAGTAAAAAATGTTAAAATGATAATAAGAAAATATCTTATGAATACACCAACTCGATTAAAACGATCTTCACGTCCCAAGTTCACTATACTCTTACTAAGTATACAAAGAAATCGCTGACTCAGCACATTATAAGTGGATATCATTAAGATTACAATCATATTAGGTTCATTATAAAAGAAAATCAGCTTTACGCTGTATCCCGCACACAGCAGGGTAGGCAGAGGGAATTTATTGTTAAGACACTCCGTTCCCCACTTTCCGCCAAGTTCTGGAGGTATGTTGAGTGGCGGAACTCAACGCCGCGCTTTGCCCCGACACCAGAGCGAAGAAATGAAAATTTAAATGTAAATAAATATTTCATTTCCTCTAGTGCGTATCGAACCCACAAGCAGTCAATTTTACAGTCACACTTTGTGCCCCTGCGCCACGACTGGCTTCTTTTATAAATGAGAAAATGATTTTAAGATTTATTTTTTTTATAATATTATATTTAATCTACTCAGTTTTGTTGTGCCAACATTTAATTAACCTTGAATGTACTCGACAAAAAAATACTACCGCACATTTTTTGCAACTGGTAATATTTACTATGTATTTTTTGTAACATTCTTAGGAAGTGTAAATTTATATCGCCTTGGGTGCTCTAGATAATGGTTACTAGTTCAAATATGAATGTTTATTTATATATATATATATATATATATATATATATATATATATCAATAATTGGATTTTTGGGTTTCAGTCTCAAAGGTGAGAGTGAATAATGTTCACATCAATGGAAAAATGTAGTATATATCACTTCATTTTTCCATTGATGTGAACATTATTTGCGTGAAGGTAATAATCATATTCTTAGGGTCCAGCCGCCTAATCAAAACTTATATAAAACAATTAAGGAAAAAAACAAAGCGCAGCGTTGAGTTCCGCCACTAGGTTCCCTCTGCCTACCCTGCTGTGTGCGAGATACAGCGTGAAGCTGATTTTATTTTAAGAAATTTAGCAAGAGTAAGAGCTTGTAAATAAACATAAAATCCGGTAAATAAAAACTTATTTGTACAAAAAACTAATTTAAGATTATCAACGTTTATAAGTCACATTCCCGTTAAACTACAAACATGAAATTGGTACAGAACCCTCAGCGGGTGAGACCAAGTCGCACTTGACCAATTTTTTCGTTTGCTCAAGCTTTTGGTTTGTTTATTAAAATTAAATAAAACATGTATTTAAAATATAAGCTACATTTAAATTATAAACAAAATCCTCTCCCCCATTATGTTTTTTTTTGTTAATTCCGTAATACATTCGATATTGGAAATATTACAGATTTTAACAATATCTATTATAAACTAACAAACATATATTATATATATTATACAATAATGCATTAATTGCATTAATTTATTTACTGCATTAATTTATTTACTTAAATTTATATTTTGATTTCTTCGCTCTGGTGTCGAGCCAAAAGCGCTGCGTTGAGTTCCGCCACTCAACACGCAATACCTGCAGCATTCGGCGGAAAGTGAGAATGGACAGTCTTAACACAAGGTTCCCTCTGCCTACCCTGCTGCGTACAGTGTTAAGGTGAAAGAAAAAGCAAATAAATATATTTCCTATAAAAAATAATTTAAAAATACATACTGTATATAGAATAAATAGATCAAGTATACAACATCATTTGCAGCTCTCACATATGATTCACTCTCGTCTCGTACAAGCTCTCTCTCAGCCTAAGCTTTGAACACCGCAAATGGCTTGTCGTTAAATTCTAAACGTCTGCAAATAAATAAACGGAAGTTACGAATTCATATCCCATCATTTATTTTATGTTTTATTTTAATATAGGTTATGTATGTAGCTATGTAAGTAGCTTCGCGGTGTATCACGCACATAGGAGTGTAGAGGAAGGGTACTTAGTGTTAAGACACTCCGTTTCCGTTAAGATACTTCCGTTCTTACGACTTTGCGCGCTTTTACTCGTTACCAGAAAAAACGAAAAAACTGTCTCAATTTCTAAGCTACATATGTAAAATATGAGTGTATAACGTAGAGTATTAAAAATAAATTATGTTTATAATATCTTGTATTTTATAAAATTTTTAGTAAGTTTTATTAATTTGTGACTTAGTTTAGTGAGTAAAACCTAAATTGACGAACGGAGTGTTTGATCACTTGAATCACTTTACTAAGAATAAATTACATAATTTTCCGCCATGCCGGGTCAGTCGTGGCGCAGAAACACAAGCGTGTAAATGTAAACGTGACAAATTGTAGATTCAATTCCAATTCAAAAAATTAAAAATTTAATATTTTCCTTTTATCACTCTGGTGTTGCAAAGCGCGCCGTTGAGTTCCGCCGCTCAACACGCAATCTATACAGAGTATACAGATTTCGGCGGAAAGTGGCGAACGGAGTGTCTTTACACTAAGTTTCTGCTACATGCGGGATACAGCGTCCAGCTGATAAAAAATATATAAATAATTTTATAGTAGTAGTAGATCTTAAAAGTTGCATTCTATACCGCAGTTAACCACAACCAAGTTAAACATTTCTGATTGAGCTTTATTGTTTACATATTATCAAAAGGAGGAAAACCTCAACTATTATAGTTGTTCAAAGAATTATTATAACCTAAGATGAATATTATTAAAAAATATATTTATTTTAATATTTCATACTTTTGTTTGTATATTTAGTTTTGCGTTAAAGACCTAGGTACCTAAATATATAGATATTTAATATTCTGCAATATATCGGGGCAAGTCGTGTGACTGTAAACGCGACTATTCATGAGTTCGATTCCCACTCGAGGAAATGAAATATATAATATTTTCATTTTTTTCGCTCTGGTGTCAAGTAAAGCGCAGCGTTGAATTGAGTTCCGCTACTCAAGATGCAATGCGTCCAGAATTCGGTGGAAAGTGGAGAACGGAGTGTCGTAACACTAGGTTGCCTCTGCCTACTCTGTTGTGTGAGGGATATCATGAGTAGCTAAAAAAAAATATAAAACTTAACATCGAATAAAGTTTCATCTGCGGTATTCGAGTACAGCTCAATCTCAAATAAGCTTAAGCACAAAATGTCAGTTAATCTTAGTCCCCACTAACACTCCCTTGTTATATACAGTCCTAAACAACTCGTGGTTGCGTGTATGTCACATACTAGTACCAAAGCCTGACATCATCAGAAAACTATGAAGTTTTATTTATAGCTTGGAAAGTTTCTTTGTGTGTGAAATTCTATTAGGGACTTTGGTAATATTTTATTTGTTGTAGGCAGCTAGGGATGTTCCTTATCTTGCTTAATTATTATTATTATTTGTTCCACAAAATATCAGTTAATCTTGGTCCCCACTAACGTTCCCTCTCTCGTTACGTACAGCCCTAAACAATTCACCAAGTTTATTAGTACCAAGGGCTGATATCATCAGAAAGCTCGATAGAGATTTATTTATAACCTGGAAAATTTCTTTGTGCGTGAAATTCTATTAGGAACTTATTAAGAAAACGTTTAAAAATGTTAAAATATTTAAAAAATAGTATTCTCTCATGTCAAACGATAATTTTAAGAAATTATCCTTGGGTAGCGGAAATTTGTAAAAATCTCTCTACAGAGATGCTAACAACATAAATAAGTTGTAACAAACGTATAAGAATTTCGATGTAGCTTAATGAGAAAGTATGGCTTATTTGGTCAAAGCGCTTGGACGGTTTACAAAGAGGCGCGGGTTCAAATCCCGCTACGTTCAAATTTTTATACGTTTTCTTAATAAGTAGATATTTTTCTTTTCTAAGTGTGGAATAACACTTAAAAAATGTTAAAATATTCTGTTAGGGAGTTTGGTAATATTTTACATTGTTGAAGCTAGCTAGGGATGTTCCTTATCTTACTTAATTACTATTATTATTTGTTCCACAAAATGTCAGTTAATCTTAGTCCTCTCTAACACTCCTCCATTACGTACAGTTCTAAACAACTCGCGGTTGCGTGTATGTCACATGCTAGTACAAGGGCTGACAATCATCAGAAAACTCGCTAAGATTCTTTTATGTGTGAACATCTATTAGGGACTTCGGTAATATTTTAAATTGTTGTAGCTAATTAGGGTAGTTCCTGTACAGGAATTAAGTACTTAATTTTTATTTTTTTTATTTTGTTGTAACAAGCGTTGTTCTACTATTAGTTTCGCATAAGTTTGAAAGAATTGTAAATTCAAAAGGAGGCCGTCGAAGCGCAAGAGCATTGCGTGAGACTTTGCGGTAGTGCATTCGATTTTAACTGGGGAGAATAAATTACTTTTATTTCCGCGTTCCGGTAACAAGACTAAAACGTGGCGTTGAGTTTCCCCACTCGTCAAGTAATGTCTCGAAAACTTAACGGAAAATGGAGAACCAAGCTTCTTCACAATAGGTTCCCTCTGCCTACCGTGCTATGTGTGAAATAAAGTGTGAATTTGTTTAAAATTTTTAAAATGACAACCCTAACACTTTTACTAGAAATGCTAACGGCAATAAAAATAAACATGTGAATATTATTTATTATGAAACAGTCTGTAGGAATTTATGATCGATAGTTCTTAATAAAATGATTATCATTATGCAATATTAGTTAGGCTTTTATGAGATATTTCTCGTATTAAAAATATTTAGGTCGACTTGGCGCAGTGGCACAAGCGTGTAAACACGACGGTTGTAGGTTCGATACCCAATCCAGGGAGTTAATTATTATTTATTCATTTGTATTTTCATTTCATCGCTCTGGTAACAAGTATGTGATCCGTCACTTAACACGCAATGCCTCGAAAATTCATTGGGAACAGAGTGTCCTAAAAATAGGTTCCCTCTCCCTACCTTGCCGTATGCGGGAAACAGAATGAACCTAAAAAAAAGAATATGAAGAGATATCATAGAACAAATATTTAAAATCGTTGCAGCTATATTTTTGCAAGGCTAGTATAAATCTTTGCATGCAACCCTCACGTTTTTAGTTTATAAAAGCGAATGTATAATATATTCATTGCTGATTGCTGACCTGTTTTTGATGTACCTATTTATTTAAATGTCTTTTTTTGCTTCATGCTGTATCCCGCATACAGCCCGTCTAAACGTTCTTAAACTGAGCGTCCTTAAACCTGCTTAATTTAAAGATTGCGTGCAGACACTAAATAGTTCTTTTAGCTTCCTACATTAAAAAATACTTCCTACACAAATACTGACAACATTAGTAAATTGTAATGTAAGAAACGTATAAAAATTACGACGTAATTGAATAAAAATGTATGGCTTAGTAGTCAGAGTGCAGGTTTCCAAGAGATACAGATTCAAATTCCTCTAAAATCAAATTCTATACGTTTTCATAAAAAAACGACGCGTTTGCCCACTATGGCTCGACTTTAAAGTCCTATATAACCAAATTCCAAATATTTAACCACTCAATACATTTATTTACAAGAGACTCTCTTTAAAGTGCAGTACACGAGCATTGTCTATACACTGAGACAAGTGCGCGTTGCGACAGCTGTCCCTAATAGCTGAAGCACAGACAGCCATTTCTACATTCATATATATATATAGATAGATATATGAAACGCGTTAGAATTGATAATATGTGAGATGTGTACGCAAAATACTGTTATATATCTGTCTCTTATACACA
>JAAIXJ010000116.1:321160-382855 GCA_013403705.1 Heliconius hermathena | reverse complement strand
TAACTTAACTTAACTTAGCTTCACGCTTTATCCCTTGCGGGGTAGTCAGAGAGAACGGAGCGCCAAACGCTACGGTCTCTACATACCTCTTTCGCCTCGTCCACTGTCATCAACCTCTTCATACATGCCCTTCGGGGGGTCCTCATGCTTTTTACGTGACCTTCCTCCAGTATCTTTGATACTGTGTTTTCGAAGGTCAACCGAGGTCTCCCCCTACCTCTCTTACCGCTCACTTTTCCATCATAAATCTTTTTTGGCATTCCTTCATCACTCATTCGTTCGACGTGCCCAAACCAGCTGGGCACGTTCTTCTTCATTCTCACCGTGACATCTTCGCTAGTACCTGCCATTCTGTGTATCTCTTCATTGCGGATTCGATCAGCTAAGCTGACTCCAGATATCCTACGAAGAGATCGCATCTCCACGGCATTCATCTTTCTTTCTTTCTTCTTCTGTAATATTCTATCATATTCATTCTATCAATATCACTTTAAAAATATTAAAAACATATAATCTTTACGAATCGTCCGTATTTTTGTCATAAAGCAAAAAGAACTAGTAAACACGACACTCTATTCTTTAATCTAGCTAACTTTGAGACATTGCGTGTCGGTTGCGGAACTCCACGCCGTTTCGGTTAACCAAAGAAATCATCTTTATTGTAAATATTCCTTCAAATGGAATGTTAAGCCACAACCATTACACTCAGTCAGGCACGTCCTGACTGCGCTACGACGGTATTACCATATTTATTACTTATCGGTTAGTCAATTCGTAGTATCACAAGTGAACATAATTTAATTTTAACATTTAAAATACAACTAATTTAAATTTTTATATTTAAAATAGATCTTATAAATATTATACTATTTTAAATTTGAGGCCGTAGTGGGCACAATGGTGTTAATGTAACGCGATGGTTGTGAGTTCGATCCCCACTCGAGGGAATGAATTATAATTTATTAACATTTTCATTTCTTCGCTCTGGCACCACGGCGAAAGTCCGGCGTTGAGTTCCGCCACTTAACTCGCAATGCCTCGAAAAATTCAGATGAAAGTGGGGAATGGAGTGTCTTAACACTATGTTCCCTCCGCCTACACATCCGTGTACGGGATACAGCGTGAAGCTGATTTATTTTAATATTCAAAATATAACTAATTCAAAGATTATATAACTTTCAAACATCAATCAACGCAACGCAGCCAGTGTTGCATGCTTATTTATTTACAATCACTTGTATCAAGGAGATTTGTGGTTTCAATTACGAAATTACATATTTAGTACTGAATATATTGTATTATAGTATTGAATATGTTATTTCGCATCTTATTGTTTTTTAGAATTTAAGTTGAATTATACTTAAATTAAAAAATATAAAACTGGTTAAGTGCGAGTCGGATTCGCCCACACACGCTTCGGTAACAGTTTTAGGATTGTAGATCAATAAATAGGAAGTTGAACTTATAAAAGATAAAAGTTGATAAATTAAGTTTGCCTGCAAACTTAAGCTGCGAATGCATTTATTTTGTATAAAATGAAGAAATTTTAGTTTGTAATGTTATTTTTTTTTCTACGAAATATCAAAAAAAAAATAATACAGATTTTTCCTTTATTTATACTGTACGTCCTAACTTTGTGCTAAATTTCATAACTGTAAGTCCACGGGAACTTCCCTATTAGCTTTTAATTACGCGGCGAATTTCATACGAAATGAAGTAAAAACGATGCATAAATGCTTGTTCGTATCTATTGATTGCGTTGACTTAGAAGCTTGATACCTTCTCCCGATCTTGAGATAAATGGTTTTGACGGAAAGGCGTATAGAAAAGTGATTCTATAATGGTTCCGTTTTTACTTTTTGATATATGGACCCCTAAAAACACAACACAGAATTTGGCATTCCATCACTCGTCAAGTCGTCGGAGAATAATTTAGATATTATATTTGAAATTTACCCATACTCGGTAATACCTAAAGGCGCTTTTAAGTTTTAAAATGAGGCCAGTCGTGGCACAGGAGCACAAGTGTGTGACAGGTTTCGAGGTCGATTCTTTGAAGAATTCCAAAATTCGGCTTAAAGTAGGTAGCGGAGAGTCTTAACACTAGGTTCCGTCTATGATAGACAGACTATTAAAGTATAGCTGGTAAAAAATCTAAATTACACTTGATATCTTAAAAAATGAGCAAGATTGCCATTCACACTCAGCGTTTAAAGATACGTGGGAGTTTAAAAAAATACACCATAAATATGTAATAAATAAAAGAAATTATTACATAATAGCTTTTATGCCTACATCATATTGAAATTATAGAGTAGGATTATCTATATACTTGTAACCTGTTTACAGGATTAGTGGTTAATGTGGGAGTTCTTATCAGATCCTATCGTTTTTATTATGCCAGGTGATGATTTAAGCTACATACGTACGTAGCAAAGAATATTGAGACCAGTCGTGGCCGTAAGTAAGTAGCTGTAAACGCGACAGGTCGTAGGTTCGATTGACACTCGAAGAAATAAAACCTCGCTTTGGTAACAATGCAAAGCCCAGCGTTGAGTTCCGCCACTCAACACGCAATGTTTTCATAATTCATCGGAAAGTGGAGAACCGAAATATTTTTTCTAAAAAAACTAAATATATGGCTTAATGGTTTTTCCAGGCCCCATTTTCCGATTTCTATTGATTTTAGAAAACATCGTAACCTTATCTTGCTAGGCCAGGGAAACAAAAATAATTATATTTTTATATTAATTAATGTATGTAAATGAAACCCAGAAACAGTAATTACTATTTACTGTAATGTGCTGTGTTGTGCTGTGAATACACAGATATTTTCATATTAAATAATAAATCAAACACTAGCCCTGATTTAAATAAATATTCACGTTGCTATGCTATTCTGGATACGTAGAAGCATTTAAATGTCAACACGCTATGAATAAAGAAGTCGACCACTTCATAGAATAGGTAAAGGTTTATAATATTAAAGATGGGACTCGAACTTTCGGTTTTATATATACAGGAATAAGCGTAGAAATAGAGGGGCTAGGTGGTTTATGCCCACCCCAGAATAGTCTGGTGCCCATCCCAGATATTTCCCCCAGAAAATATCTCTAGATATATTTATATACAGGATAAAACTTAAGTGCAAGTAAAATTGCTTTATAATCAACTTACAGGTTTATATTGACCGTAGAGTCGTTTTATGTTAGCGTTTATATTATATAAGTAAATATGTTACAGTCTTAATAAAATATTAATTATGAATAATGTAAGTTTGTGTGTATTAATATATTGTAGGTTCTATATAAAATATAAGTTACATCTCAGAAATTTTTGCACGTTTTAACTTATTATGAACTTTAACTTGAAACCATTCGACTCAATCAGCCTACCTTAGTATTCAGAAACATTAACATCATATAGCAGGGTAGGTAGAGGGACCCTAGAGTTCAAAAACTCTGTTATAATATTATATTTAAACCATTAGGTGTTGTGTGACGGAACTCAACGCCTTTGCCCTTGTTACCTGAGAGGAGAAATGAAAATATTAATAAATAATAAGTGATTACCCTGTGTGGAAATCGAACCTACTCTCGTCACGTTTACACGCTTATGTCACTGTGCCACGATAGCATCATAAAAATTATTAAATTTATTACCACAATAAAATTTCAATACAGCTTAAATATTAATCTTAATACAATCCTAACAAAGTAAACACAATCACCAAGTTTATTAAGTTATTCCTTAATAGTAAAGCAAGGAGTAGTTCGGCACCGGCCGAGGATTCTCAAGGTGAACCGCGCTCGAAATAGCGATACGAGATAAAATAGGAGAAATAAAACGAAGGGCATTAAACACGCCGCCGACGGGGAAAGTGCACGTATTTTTGCTTGCAGCGTGCTTGCTTGCACGCGATTTAGCGTGTTTGATGTACATTTTTGATGTTTAATGTTTATTATTATAGGCTATGCATTCTTGTCGTATAGTATATTGAGATAATAGCCAAAACTTTCAAATTTTGGCTTCTAACTACAAAGTTTTTCTTATTATTATATCAGATTTTCTTATCATAAATGCTTGAAATCGGTACAAGCGCTTCCTCTCTTCAGTAAGGCATTTGTTGTTAGAATCTCTATAGAATTTTTTTTACATTAAATTTCACCCATATATTAGCATCTACAAGGAATCAGGCTTTGTACCAGTACTACAAGGAACCATTTAACGAGTGAGATCGATTTTAACTTGATATTGTTATATTGTAGTTCCTCAATAAAACGTAATTATTGCATCGCAAAATAGAAATCGGAGTATCTTAGCACTAGTTCCCTCTGCCTACCCTACTGTGTGGGATACAGCGTGAAGCTGATTTGATTTAATTTTTAATGTATATGGAGTTGAACTCGCGACCTACGTTGTCGCTTTAACCAATTAATTTGGGTAGTCAAACATTTTAAAAATATCATATATTTACTACTTAATTAATCATTTTTAGTTAACTTTGACAAATAAAGAAAAGTGCATTGATTAATGGAATTATAATTGAATTTTAATGCCTTTCAAAGGTTCATAATTGGATTTGTACTCACAAAGGATCCAGTTTATTTACCTACGTGTACTTTTTTTTTCCTTTTTTACCTTCTCACTGTATCCCGTCCATAGCAAAGTGGGCAGAGGAAACCTGGGAAGCTACTGTTAAGACACTCCGTTCCGATATTAACACTTCCGTTCCCCACTTTCCGCCGAATTCTAGAGGCAATGCGTAATGAGTGGCGTAACTCAACGCCGCGCTTATCTATAAATGTAGACAGACATAACACATATTAATTTATGTCTATAGCTACAACATCGATAAGCAAAGATAAGCATATCCCGTTATGTACACACACATATTAATGTAATTTAACCTGCAGCTGCCCGAGGATTTGCCCACTTGTAGTAAGTTTAAAAATTGCGAAATAAATGGGCAAATATTTTTTGTGTATATTTTGTATAAAAACATGGGACAGTGGCGTAGGGGCCCAAAATGTGACTGTAAACGCTTCTGGTTCTGGGTTCGATCCCCACTCAAGGATATTAAATATTTATTTAAATGTATATTTCCATTTCTTCGCTCTGGTTCGGAGGCAAAGCGCAGCGTTGAGTTCCACCGCTTAACACGCAATGCCTTCCTAATTCGGCGGAAAGTGAAAATATTTTGGAGAAAATGGAGAACGGAAGTGTCATTATGAGAACGGAGCAAAAACAAACTTTTACCTAATTCCAATTTGAACATTGACGACGCCATAATAGTACTCATAAATATTATATTACATTTGTCGAATAAGGATGAATATTGTATAATAACTTTATCTTTTTTTACTACAACTACTTCTGTATAGACACGATGTGTTATAAATATTTAATACGAGCTCCAAAGTTCACCGATACGAATCGGGAATGTGCGCGAATCTTACGAATTAATACAAAACCGAATGCTGTAAATTAATACGGCAGTCCAATAACCTAACAAGACTGCAACTTACCTAATTTACTTCAAATAAATTAAATTACCATTTTATTTGTAAAATGTTTTTTTTCTTGTTAAGTATAAAAATTATAATATGAATGTTTATTAGTATAACAAGTATTACCATAAAACTCCACTTAATATACATAATCATACATTTAGCTTAATTTATTCCATAATAATTAAAAAATATATATAATTTATTATGACATTTTACGAAGATAAATATATTAACTCCTAATTTACTTATGAAATATTATTTTTTTAAGTGTATATAGTGCATAAAATAAGTGTAACGACATCTAGTAAACAAAATGGCCACCAAATGAAATGAACTAAAGTGTATGTGATGTGTGATATAAAAACAAGATGGCACTACCGTCACCGCTGCGCACGCGCCAGCTCACGTGGATCGTGGAAATAGGAGATGCGCCGCCGTACAGGACCGGCCCGTATGAGTTACATTTAAATCATAGTAAAAGTAAGTATGATTTTTTTATTGAATTTCGAGACTAAATTTCACCAATGGTGTTTAATATTAGTCTAAAAGGTAACGAAAATTATAAAATTCCTAATATAATATGTTTCCTTGATTTGGTTAGACGTAGCTTAGCGTTAGTTTCCGCTACTATTTTAAGTAGCAGGAAAGAACGGCCCATATAATGACAGACTAGTAAAGCTGAAAAAATGTAATCATTTCATATTATTTCATTCAATATTAAAATTATTAAAATAAAATTAATAATATAATCATTATATTTTATAAATAAAACAATATCTGTCCACAAAATACAATTAAAACTACAAAAGGAGTAAAAAATATAAAGTTGTTGAAGATTTAAAAAAAACAGCAGTATAATTGAACGAATAATTTTAAAGTACAATACTCGACATATGAAGAGTAATCAAGAATCTTAATCGTTTGTGCGTGTAGATATTACTTGTTATATTCAATTGTATACAAATGACCAAACCTAATGACAAGTTCGTTAGCCTCTTGTAAAAACATAAAATAATTTATATTTCATACAAGTTCGTATATATAATCTTTGAGCATTTCTACTTCTGAAAACTGTGGAAAATCGTATTTAAAATTACAAGATAAATGTATAAATTAACCGTTTTTCTCCTTTCTAATACATTACATCTAATTTGTATATATTTCGGTTATATTTAGTCCATGTCTCTTATAAAAACGGTATATACATTTATTGTGTTGTGTGTTATACAATATGAATAATTGTATTTATTTTACATTTATACGAAATAAAAAGAGTGTAAACATGGTAAAACAGTTATGTTAGGTGTTAACCCTTGGCGCTAACGCCAAATGAAATAATTAATAAACATATAATTTTACTTTAGTCAAAAAATATACTGCTAATAATATAAAATACATATCAGAATGATTACAAAAATCGTATTGTAAGTGTTTATCTCACTTTACTAAATGCTGGTTTTATTATTACTAACAAATCCATATTGCTTCTTTATGTAATAAAAAAAATACATAGTTATTTCAAAAAGTTCTAATTGGAAAATTTACTGTGTTTGACAGCGCAATATCTGTTCTGTGACTCAATGTATATACAGTTTATTATCTGTGGTGCGCCGTACGTCGAGCGCGCCGCTGCCCGCTGCCTCTTGTCAACTTGTTTGAAGTTGTTTGTAGTTTGGTCTCGCTACTGTCCGTGATAATGGGTCTTCGCGTTTTTTTTCACACTTTTTAACTCAACTTGCACGTAAAAGTTGAAAAAGTGTCGCAAATAAATAATTAAGTGCCGCCATTTCATTCGGACAAAGTTTGTGAAAAGTTTGTGTGGTGTTTACAAAGTTTCAGCAAAGTTTATAAGTTGGGAGTGGTGGTGTGTGTTTGTCATGTCTAAGAAAGTTGTTATCATCACATAAACTTGATTGAAAACAGACCATCTCGGTGAGATAATAGCGGAGGAAAATGGAGCCGAGCTGTATAGGTATGTATTAAAGGCGGCTACCTACTGGCGCCAGGCTTCTTAAGTTAACCAATTAGTTAAGTAAGACCTTGACTATGTTTGAGTGAATCGAACTATGATGCAATTTATTGTACAGCTTTAAAAATTACGTAGTACATTTTTTAGTCTCGTTTACATTTAAGTAATATGGTAGAATATTATCTTATCTGACGCTCTGTACACATATGTGATAAAGTTGCAAAAAGTTTTCTCATAATTTTATAGTTTGTATATTTATATATTTAGGTTCGGTTTTCTTTCAATGATAATAAGAATTTGGGTCACAATTTTTTTTATTACATTTAATTTAATGTTTTAAATTGTTTATTTTTTATTATTTTAAAACTTTAAATTTTTATTTATTTTAAATTATATAATATTTCTAACAATTATAATTTTAATACACAATAAATTGATTTTTAATTCATTTTATTTTAATTTTGTATTATAATAAATTGAACTCAATATAATATAAAGAATGTAACATAAAAAAATTAAGTGAAGTCAATGACCTTTACTAATTGTTTATAATTAGTTACATATAAGAGCTGTTACTTGATTATAATTAAAATTTGACTTACGTAAATCAGTTTTTTTATAATTAATTTACACAATATACATTTAATTTGTAATAGTTTCTTGTAAATTTCAATAAAATGAGTACATGTTTTTAGTTTCATGGTGTATCACAAATATAGCAGGATAGCAGATGAAATTTTTAAACCCAGAGCTTTTTGTGTTTTTACCAGAGCAAGAAAATTAAAATAATTTATTCTCCCAAGTGGGAATCGAACCTACAACCACCATTATAGTGAAAAATTGAGTAATTTTACCTTGACAACATATGCATATAAATTGTTTGATTTATATTTATTCTTAAGCAACTTTTTATTAGTTTTTGGTAATTTTCAATATTTAAAGTTAAAATTTTTTGTATTTAAATTTTCAAGTTCAAATACAAAAATTTTTCCCACAGATTGCTTAACAATGAAATAAACATTGGGAGAATGCAATATTGACTTAAATTGTTAAGTACTAACGGAAAGTAGGAAATGGAAGTGTCCTAATGACAAATGGAGTGTCTTAATGCTGGGGTTCCCAGGTCCCCTCAGCTTACCCTGCAGCTTGAAGCTAAAAAAATATGAATTGTAGAGTCAACACTTAATACATGTTAAACTATTAACACCATGAAAATATTAATAAGATTTATCCTGTAGGTTGCTGCTGTAAAAAAATTATTGTTTTTTTTAAAGTTGTATATTTTTATGCATAAATATATTAAAGGTTTATTATTATTTTGGTTAGTGTCATACTTTTATCCTGCACTTAGCAGCATAGGCCGAGGGAACCTGGCGTTAAGACACTGTTGTCTACTTCAGCTTCAAATTCAGGTTATGCTGCTGAGTGAAGAGAAGCTTAACTTAATACTATCATTGGTTTAGCAGAGCAGGGGAACAAATAAATAATAATGAAAGTTATAATTTTCTATAGAAGAGATCCGAAATCATTGCATGATTAAAAAAAATAATTTTTATTTACTCAATTATATAGAATCAAGGAGATCTTAAACTAACAGTCATGGTAATAAGAGAAATAGTTCAAAGAGAATAGATGATATTATCTGCAATCTTGTAAATTTGAACCATTTGAATATGAAATCTTGAATAATTCTTAACATAACAAGGTGTGCTGTATAAAAGTATGATATTTATTAAATAAATTAATATATATGGAAATAAATAAATAAAAAATATGTAAAATATAGAAACATAATTTTATATATTTTTAAAGCATTTATTAAAATGAATAGTGACAAAGGTTGCAATTGATAGAGTAAAAAATATTTTTGTGAAATAAATAAAACTATTTTATAGCTTTAATTGAGGCCATGTCTCCATAATTCGGCAGAAAGTGATGAAATAGAATGTCTTAATACTAGGTTCCCACTGCCTACTCTGCTGGGTGCGGGATACAGCATCAAGCTGATTTTTTATTTAATAGCTTTAAGAAAAGGTCTATTGACTATTTTACTTATCAGTGAATGTATATAAGGAAAATATAATATTACCATGTTCTGAATGAATATGGCATTGAACTTTAACATCGTAAAAATATTTTATATGTATAATATCTGAGAAACATAACGACTGTACTGTAAAGTTTATGGCTCCTTGCCTATCATGCATGCTGTGAAAGACAACTCATATAATATAAACAAAATATAAATAGAGAATAAGTGTTGAATCATTACTGACTTTAAAAAATCACTAGAGGCTGCTTCGGTGCAGTGGCATATCGTCTAACGGTACATACCAATGGTATGGGTTCTATTCTCACTTGAAGGGATGATGCCTTGACTTGACACACATTGTCTCAAAAATTTGGCAGTACGTAGAAAAGGATTGTACCATTTACAGCATGAAGCTAACAAAATATACATTCAAGCATATCAACTATCTTATAATTAAACTTTAGAATATATATAAATCATAACCCTCCTTTTCCCTTCGCCGTAGTCGGGTAAAAACTAGTCAAAATCAAATCGAAAGTGAAACACAACACCTAACTAACATTACACAACATTCTAAACAAGCTAGCAGCGACATATGTAACTTTACTATGTATGAACTACCAACTTGATCCACTGAAAGCTGACTCCCAAGATTTCGTGTTGCTTTCTTTATCAGAACTGGGGCGTGACGCATCGCTGGTGTTTGCGTGTTATCTGGTTCTTGGTGAATTCTTTTAGTCTTATCGTTTAATGTAAGTTTGGTTTTTTTTATAGTTATTATATTTTTAGTTTTGGTCGTATCATACTTTTGTTATATATTAAACATTTTTTTTTGATTCACGCTGTATCCCGCACATAGCGAGGTAGGCAGAGGGAACCTGGGAACCAGGGTTAAGACACTTCTGTTCCCCAATTTTCGCCGAATTCGTGAGGCATTGCGTGTGCAGTGGTGGAAAGTCGCCTAAAAATATATGACATTTAAAAAGTTCAATTCATTTGAGTTAGAGAAACTCAGTAACTATATAAACACTTATTTAAAAAAGGTATAAAAATTTGAACGTAGCGGGACTCGAACCCGCGCCTCCTGGAAACCGACCAACGTATGGCTTAGAGGTCAGAACTCCTGGTCGGTTTCCAGGAGGCGGGGGTTCGAGTCCCGCTACGTTCAAATTTTTATATGTTTTCTAAATAAGTATTTTTCTTTCTTAAGTGTGGAATAAACCTTTAAAAATGTTTAAAAAACTATATAAACTTCGACTAAACAGTTGATCACAAAAAGATGATCATTGAGTATAATAGTTAATGCTAGACCCTTATTAAATATATCAACGGCGTCAATTTATGTTATATATAAAACTCTTCCGGTACTCAGTGACTGACAGACAACGTACAGGGTCTGTAAGTTAAGTAAGACCGATAGCTTTTGTGCTCAACTGGCACGTTCGAAATGCTATAATTATAATTAATTATTGTAAGTGAGGTCAGTTGTGGCGCAGGGGCGCAAAGTGCGACTGTAAAATCGACTGGTTGTTGGTTCGATCCCCATTCTAGGAAATTAAATTTTTATTTATATTTTCATTTCTTCGCTTTGGTATAGAGGCAAAGCGCGGCGTAGAGTTCCGACACTCAACACGCAATGTCTCCGTAAAAAATATTTAATTTTGTAAAAAAATATTGGTTATATTTATTTTTATTTAAAATCACATTCACTTACAGAAACCCAACAAGCAACAAACGTCGTCGATAAGCGCGAACTTGTGACACTCAGTTTGTATGTATGTGTGTGTCCAATTATTGGAGTGATGTCATGACACTAATTCTTCCCACCAATTCGTAGTTGATGACTATTTAACACTAGCTTTACTTAACTATTTAAGGACTCTACGCTCTAAAAAATTTTCAATTAAACTGATCTTTGGCTTTGACAAAAGAAGTTGTTACTGGTGGTTTTAAAAGTTTTTTTTTTATTTACGCTATATTTCGCATATAATAGAGTAGTCGGAGGTAATCTAATGATAGTACTCTACGTTCCCCACTTTCTGCTGGAAACATTTTGAGGCACTGCGTATTGAGTGGCGGAACTCCACGACGCGATATGTCTTGTTATCAGCGCAATGAAAATATCGATAAATTATAATTTGTTCGACTAAATGGGATTCGACCCCACAACCGTTATACGATTGTGCCACTGCGCCACGACTACGAAAGTGGGAGTGGTAAGAGAGGGTTAGATCTCGGGTGACCTTCGAAAAAAGAATATCGATGATATTATCATATGAAACAATATCGAAGATAACAGTTGACTGCGCTAAAGAGATAGGGAGAACTACCACTCTGGGAAAAAAGCGTGATCCATACCTATATTATAAATTCGAAAGTAACTCTGTCTGTCTGTCTGTCTGTCTGTGCCGCAATCAGGGCCAAACCGCTAATTCAATTGTAATAAAATACTCATACAGAGATACTTGAGGGTCTTCGGATGAACATAGGTTACTTTTTTTTCTTACATTTGTAATATTGTCGATATATACTAATATATTAAAATATTTTTCAATTTGACAGGCAATTTATTCCGCCATGTTAATAACAACCGACCGTTGCTAAGCAACGGTTTGCAAAGTTTATTTGTTGTTATAAGCAAACGTCACCCAAAATGAGCTTGCTTAACGCATACATGGCGTGCGCCGACTCAACCTTATGAGATACATAAAAATAATGTTTTACAAAAATATTGTCCTTTAAATAATGTTTAAAAAAGTCCGCGATACACATACCATATTTATCTCTGAAGCTTGAGCAAAGTAACACAGTAACAACAAGTAACCATTTTAATTAATTTACTTTATATTTATCGGGTTTTTGTTGTATGTATTTTCTATAATTTGATATTGATCCTTATGAAAATGAATATAATAGTCACTTTTAGCATTTCATCTAGATTGAAATTATAGTTCACTGTATAACATTCTAATAAATAATTAAGGAGATGTCACTGATTCGAAATAACCTAGCATACGACCGGCATAGTATGACCGACGCGAACGGGCAGATGACTTTGACGGTTTTGTAAATTTTCATACATTTTCGAACTACTGTTAATTTTTATGTAATTATTTGCTGTTTATAATTAATTTATACTTTTCTTTGGTTCTTCGCTTATTCGAGGAGCAGATTAGTTAGATTTTCATAAATTTCTGGGTGTGGTGTAAGTTGCGGCCCTGCGCGGCATCAGTATAATATTATTTAAGTATTAAGGAGAGAATTGTTGGTTATTTCATCTTAGTTGAATGGTTATCTATACCGTTGTTATACACTTAATAAATTGTGGTTTTAGTTTTTTGGGATTTTATTTGATATTGCTCGCAAAACTTATCATATTTAATGTAGAAAGGACTTTAGTTATTTCATATAGTGTCTACGTACGCGCGCAAGGAAAACGAGTAAAAAGAATTTTACCGGGTAAATCAGTAAAATCGATCACTGAAAGTCCAATAAAAATTAGTTCAGTTATTCTGGATATTAGCTCGGGGAAATAGAAAGACAGACAGAGACAAAATTATTAATAATGTAGCTGGTTTAGTTTAGTTTTTTTATTAATATTTTACTATGGTTACGTTTACTTATATTTTTTTCATTTAAATTAGTTAAATATTTTCAAAAACGGTTTAAGCGGGCGAAGCCGCGTCCGGGTCCGCTAGTACTTAAATAAATATGTATATTTCAATTTGAGATATATGTGTGATGTAACGCTGAATACTTTATTTATAATTTTGAAACAAAAATGCATCGCCGCATATAAATATTTTTACAGGCGCTATTGATGCGTGTTAGCTTTGAAGTTTCGTCTTTTATCCTTTAAAGCTTGAACGTTACTTACGTACATTGATCGTATGATTATTATATTGTTAGCGAACTCGTGTAATAGAGGGTAGATTTAGGTGAAAATAACTATAAAAGCAGTGGAATTGAGTCAATCGGGGGCAGTTGCTTGTAGGCAACGGCCTCTGTTGGAAGGAAACTAGTGTGAAGTATTAGGTGATACATATCACTTATTGCAATTATTGCAATTACACAGTATCTCTTTCCAAACAGTTCAGAAACATAAAGACGATGTGTTTTTTTATCGCGTTTTTTTTTAAAATGTTAATCGCTAACAATATATTATATTTACAAAAGTTTCATATTATAGTTTTATGCATGTGCACAAAAAGTACTTCCATATATTAATTACATTCATTAAATAAAAAAAAATATCATTTATAAGACTTAAAGTTCGAATTGAGTACAATTTTTTATAGCGTTACGCCGTATTCCGCATATAGCAGTTCCTCATTTTGCGCCAAATTCCAAAGCGCAGTTTGCCTCGTCACCGGAGCAAAGAAAATTAAATATTTCATTTCTACGAACGGGAATCGAATCCAATAGCTGTCGCGTTTATAGTCATACTTTGTGCCCCTGAGCCACGACTGACCACTATGAGTATTATCTTACATAGTAAAATTCAAGAAAATGTTAGAAATATAATGCTATTCCATTTAATTGTGTTCTACCTAAATGAAAATATTAATTGATTATTTTTGTAGCTTTCCTGTGGTCTCACAAGGGACAAAAGTTTACTTAATTAAAGTCCACTCCACTTTTTCCACGTAATTAACTAATTGGCTTCTTTTCACCCCAAACGTTGTATGGAAAAGATGACTATATTACTTAATCATACGAGCGATTGCGTTTTGTCGATATCCCTTTTTCTTTTTCCTATTTTTAAAATTAAAAAAATCAGCTTCACGCTGTACACAGCAGGGTAGGCAGAGGGAACCTAGTGTTAAGACACTCCGTTCCCCACTTTCTGCCGAATTCTGGAGGCGTTGGGTGGCAGAACTCAACGCCGCGCTTAGCCTCGACACCAGAGCGCAGAAATGGAAATATAAATTTAATTTAATATTTCATCTCCTGGAGTGGGGATCGAAGCCACAACCACTCGGTCTTACAGTCACACTTCGTGCCGCTGCGCCACGACTGGCCTCTTTTTCCTATTTTTATTTTATACAAATTAAGTTATATTAGAATTCTTTAGATTAAGTATGAATATAAATATGGAGAACGTAGTGTCTTAACAACAGTAGGTTCCCTCTGACTACCCTGCTATGTACGGGATACAGCGTGAAACTGCAAATAAAGTATTAATATAGCTTAAACGATTTCCTATATGATGAACCTTGTCTTTCAAATCTTGTTCTAACATTTTTGATTCAAAAGCCAGTTAGTACAAGAAGATAACAAAATAATAAAACAATATTACTCAGAAACTAATACAAAAGAGAAAATGAATTTCCGTTTACCTAACACACTTAAAGCTCAATGTCTAAGTGTGTAGGCGTGAACTTAAAGTAAACACACACACACAGTCAGAAGATGTTCGTAAAGAACGCACCGTATTCACAACGTGCATCCATCCTGTGTAACTGTTTCCCTATGTCAGATAGACACGTGCTTCCGTGTTCAGCGGAGAAGGTATGGTAGGGATAGTGCAGGTTCAAATTTACGTATTTAGAAAACATATAAAAATTTTGAACGTAGCGGGAGTCGAACCCGCGTCTACTGGAAACCGTCCAGGCGCTTTGAACACTGAGCCATACGTTCAACGTTTTTTTCTTTCCTAAGTGTGGAATAACACTTTAAAAACTGTTAAAGAGGTTCAAATTTGTTGTGACAGTTCTCGTTTGCTACTAATTGTCCATACGTTTGTTAATAAAAAACTATTTTTGGCTAAGAGTCTAATATAAAAATACTTATTTCAAATAGTTTTATTTGAAACTGATGTTTATATGAGGGGTATTACAAATTTGTGATATTAGAAATGCCCTACGAAAATATTGATTACTGTGGAATAAGAATTAAAAACATTGATTGTTTCTTAGCAGAAATAGTTGTAATTATTCTATTAAAAGTTGGCTGGTATGGAATTAATTTAAACTAATTTAAATGCCGTACATAGTATAAAGATACTCCGTTCCCATTAAGACACTTCCGTTCCCGGGGAAAGTAGTTCCCCGAATTCTAGAGGCATTGCGTGTTGAGCAGTTAATTAACTTGATTTTCTCAATAAAAAATGTGATTGCAAAATATTTATAAGTTAGGCTTACTCGCTTTGCAAGTTTAGTTCAGATACTTTGTTTTTTAACATTAAAAAAAATCTGTGACTCCACTGAAATGTTAAAATTTTGATTATAATTTTTATATTAGTGAAACGTATGTTATACCTATATGTAGGTTAAACATTTTATAATTTCACACAATTTTGACCTTTTTTGTAATAATTAATAACAATTATTACAAATTTGGTGTCCAACAAGCAGTTATGGGGCTATCTATATATTATTATTAAACTTTCACATACTGGAATGACCAACTTCTCGTTCGTATCTCTATATGCCAGTTGCCCTTTCCTTAAAAATGTTTTATAGCTATGGCCCCACCATGTATGGAAACGTATTGTTTGTTAATGTTAGAGTTTTAAACGTTAACAGATTTATTACAANGAAAGTGGAGAACGGAATGCCTTAACACTTGGTTCCCTCTGCCTACCCTGCTGTGTGCGGGATACAGAGTGAAGCTGTTACTTATATTGTTGTTTTTTTCTTGAGATTTTTAACTATATAGGCCAGTTGTGTATTTTAGAAATTAGTTGTTACTTTTTTTGACTGTAAACCCGACAGACAATTTGTGGGTTCGATTCCCACTCGAGTTAATTAAATGTTTATTATTTTCCTCGCTTTGGTAACGAGCCAAAGCTCAGCGTTGAGTCCCACCACGTAAAGCCTCTAAAATTCGCTGAAAATTGGGCAATGGGTGTGTCTTTAACACTAGGTTCCGAGGTTCCCTCTGCCTACTCTACTATATGCGCTATATACTATGTATTGTGGTGAATTTCGGCTACTTTGTCACGTGAATCATCTTCAATTTATTCAAACTAAAATAAAAAATAAACACAATAAACTATAAATAAGTATGAGAAAATTCTCCACCATCATATGTACATTACTCAATGGCCGACGTCGATTAGTGGCGCTTGATTGACGAACGATTTAACGGGATTACTGGACGAGATAACTTTACGCGCTATTCCGTTAGAAGTTGCGTAACGAGTGCGCACAAAATCAGTGTTGCCAGTGGCAGATAGTCAAATGTAACGACAAATGTCTCTAAAAGTACTTATTTAGAAAACGTATAAAAATTTGAACGTAGCGGGATTCGAACCCGCACCTCCTGGAAATCTCTAAAAGTAACCTTTTTAAACCCAAAAAGTAAAATTTTGACTATTTCGTGCAGAATAAGACAATTTACATGTTTTTGTGTACCATGTTCTTGGTTTTTTGTTTGGTGTTTTCGATTTTTTGGGTATGCTTCTGTTGTTTTAGAGTGTTTTGTTTTTTTTATTTTTGAAAAAGAATGAAATGGTATGGCTGGCAAAGATTTTGGGTGGTTTAAATTTTTTTAAATTCGTTATTTTGTAAAATATTGCAAAAGTAGACAGTTTTGCAACGCAGTGCAAATGTGTGTAGTTGTACAGTTTTAGACAGGTTGTAAGTTTTGTACGTTTTTTTTGTGTGTACGTATAAGTTAGTACATATTGGAACTTTTTATAAATCTACTTAAAAAGTAACTTTCTAATAAAATTTACTTTTTTTTAAGTTCTTACACAAAAAAAACAATTAGGTGAACATTTAATGTAAAGTAAAAAAAAATTAAAGTAAATGTAAATAAAAATTAGTTATTCTTTCTAACAATATTAGAATACTCAGTAACAATGTACAGTTGATAGATGCAAAATATTAGACATTTGTGAGAGCAGAATATTAAATATTACATTTCCTGGATCGGGAATCGAACCCACAACCTATCGCGTTTACAGCCAAACGCTTGTGCCCCTGCGCCACGGCTGGCCTCATTTCTTAGCCATGTTCCATTGTATTTAAGTACTGTCTTTAAGTACTGTATTTAAGGATTTACATATTGGGTGAGGACAGCAGATGTGTAGACAACATCGATGACGATGAAGCAATTAGCACGTCACAGTCATGAAGCCAAATTGTGAATTGCCACTCCAATTTTCGTTGCGTAATGTTTTGGAAGATTTTATATAAATAAGAAATATTTTAAACTAATAATACAAATAAGTTTGCATAATTTTCTAGCATATGTTAAGGGTTATTGTATATCTACTTAGGAAAGAAAAATATTTATTAAGAAAATATATTGAAAATTAAATGTAGCGGGATTTGAACCAGCGTCTCTTTGGACAACTACTTGGATGGTTTCCAAAGAGGCGCGGGTTCAAATCCCGCTACGTTCAAATTTTTATACGTTTTCTTAATAAGTAAGTTACAAGGTATATTTTATTACAAGTGCAAAGTAATTTTAATATTTTTTAGAAAGTAAGAATTATGTTTAGATTAATTTGGAGGCAATAATTGTATATCTATACGAAAAACATAATATAAAACAGTTGAGGCCAGTCTTGGCGCAGGGGCAAAGTGTGTGACTGTAAACGCGGCTGGTTGTGGGTTCGATCCCAACTGGAAGAAATTAAACATTTTATATTTTTATTTTCTTTCTGTTTCTGGTGTCTATGCGAAACGCTGCTATGAGTTCTGCCACTCAATACGCAATGCCTCGTGAATTCGGTGGAAAATGGGGAACGGAGTTTCTTAACACTATGATCTCTCTGCGTACCCTGCTCTGTGCGGGATACAGTGTGAAGCTGATAAAAAAATAAACGAAAAAACCCTTTACAATTAGAATCCGCACTTTTTACAGTTACAGTATTTTACTATTCCAGCCGTGAATGCACTTTGAATGCATCTATTAATATATTCGGCTGAATCACTGACATAGGTGCAAATTCTTAGTAGATTAATTAATCTGCATAAATCCTTGCATAATTATGCCTCGTTTTATGATCTACGTCAGTCTTATATGAATATCGACGACGTGTCGCTATGTTGCAGGCAAAGACTTCGAACAATGTAGTAATAAGAATTATAGACTATGGTTTCATAATGGTAATCTATTGTTGGTGTTAGGTGATGGTAATTTTTTTTGTGTAATAAAAATAATTATAATATGAAATTTCACTTATACCTTTGAACTATGTATGCTTTTTAGATGGATCTCACTTGTATGAATTCGTTGCCGGTTCATATTTCGTTTGTGGTATGTTGTATACATGAAACTACAGACCAGCTAAAATATTAACTATTTCATTCACCCGCGTTTAAACCGAACCCACGACTGTCGCGTTGACAGACCACTCTCGAGAATAAACATATTTAATCATTTAATCCTCTGCCTTATTTCTTTTATTAATATAAGTCGTAACAGTAAATGGGGGCAAACAGATACCCATATACAGACATGCGTGTTTTTATATTAGAGAAATCAAGAGCTTAGCGCACGGCAGCGGCGCGGAATGCTCGTCTCACACGTGACCACAATATGTTTCTATATGAAGAAATTATATTAATTTAATTAATATATTTTATATTTTCTTTTTGTATTATCAATGGTTTATATATAATTTCTTATAAATATTTATCCCTAGTAATTGCTTTGTTTTATCTGTAGATCTTCTTGAGATGTGGGTATTTAGAAATGTTCTTTCCATTTTTGTCTTTGTGCTCATAAGATGTTGTAATTTTCTATGAAGAAAAGTTATTTTCTTTTAATTAATTTAACTAAATGTTTAAGTCAGTCGTGGCGCAGAAGCACAAGACTGCGCGACTGGTTGATAATTTTAAACTTTGAATCCCTCTGGAACAAAAAATTATTAAATATTTAAATTTTCTCGCAAGCTAACGAGACGAAGCGCGGCGTTAAGTTCCCCCACTTAACACGAGAATTTGGCGGAAAGTTGAGAATGAAAGTGCCTTAACACTAACAGAGTATCTTAACTCTTTACACAAGATTCCCAGGTACCCTCTGCCTACCCAGCTTTGCGCGGGATTAAGCGTAAAGCTAAAAAAAATATTTGAAATCGAGACTTGCCACACAAGACCAACCAAGAATTTAATAATTTAGACGAGCTTCTATGGCTTTTACTTTCCATCAAACATCTCGCCCACACGACCGCCTCAGTCGAGTCACCGTGATATTCAGAATTCTTTAAGTGAATATTGATCTTATCTTAACTGACTCGAGACTTGGTACTTGTGAATGAACTAATTTTGAATGTTTGAATGACATTGAATGATTCATTTCTGTTTGGAGTTTGAATTTGATTATTAAAAAAGGTTTTTAGTTTGTTTTTTTTTTTTAATATTTTATTACTAATTTTATATTTATAGTAATCATTGCTGTGTTTGTGTGGATTTTAAGACGTAAAACAGAATGAAAATAAAATTTTTGCTCGTATTCCTAAGAATTTCGGAAAAATCTCTTTTAGTGCTCCCCTACACTCTCCTACTATCATGTATTATCTACATGTCAAATTTCAACATTTAGTTCAGTTTTTTCTTCTCTGCCAGTTAAAAAGTAACATAAAAGTTATATAATATAGATAAATTTAGATATTTTCTCATAATAAATCATATCTTGACGTATTCTACTCATTTAGAAAACGTATAAAAAATTTGAACGTAGCGGGACTCGAACCCGCGCCTCCTAGAAACCGATCAGGTGCTCTGGCCACTGAGCCATACGTTCAGTTCAGAGTCATATGGTCAGAGCGCCTGGTCGGTTTGCAGGAGGCGCGGGTTCGAGTCCCGCTACGTTCAACATTTTTTACACCATTTTCTAAATAAGTATTTTTCTTTCCTAAGTGTGGATTAATACTTTAAAAATGTTAAAAATATTTGACGTATTCTGTATGCTAATTATGTATATTTTTCCGTGGTTGATACCTACCAATTGTCAATTTAATTATGACGTGTAAAGTGTCTAAACAAAAAATAACCTTCAATACTGTCTTGTTACAATGATTTAATACTTTTTATGACTGAACTAAGTTATTTTTATTTAGAAAACGTATAAAAATTTTAACGTAGCGGGACTAGAATTCAAATTTTTATACGTTTTCTAAATAAGTATTTTTCTTTCCTAATTGTGAAATAACACTTTAAAAATGTTAAAAATAAGTTATTTTTGTTTAGCTTCACACTGCAGGGCAAAGAGAACGTAGGAAGAATGTAAAGAAGTATCTCAATGGAGAACGGAGTGTTTTTCATTGAAATACTTCTGTTACCTGCTTTCCGCCAAATCCTTGAGGCATTGCGTATTGAGTGGCGGAACTGCACGCCGCGCCTTTTTACAGAGCATAAAGAGCGTTTCATTTTCTGAAAATAGCCAATATCTCATTCCCGAGTGAGAATCGAACTCACAACCATCGCATTTATAGTCTCATGTTTGCGCCACTACGGCGTATAAACAATGTACGGACTATACTGATGCATCATTATTTAAGATGTAATTTCAGTAATTTTAATCTCAAGCCTTTTATAATAGGAACTAGATAAAATATGGAAATATACCGTTGAATCATATGTCAATAATCTAGATCGCTTTATTAAGACAATTATCACATGCACTGTGAGTCAAACCCACTTGAACAGGATTTGAATAATTTGAGGTAGTAAATAAAATAAAATTAAATCAGCTTCACGCTGTATCCCGCACACAGCAGGGTACGCAGAGGGAACCAAATGTTACGACGCTCCGTTCCCATTTTTCTGCCGAATTCTGGAGGCATTGTGTGTTAAGTAAAACTCAACTCCGCGCTTTGCCTCGACACCAGAGCGAACAAATTTAAATTTAGTGAGGATCGAGGATCGAACCCACAACCAGCAGCATTTTCAGTCATTTACTTGTGCATCTGCGGCACGACAGGCCTCACTATAATACTAGAATTCTTGTTTATTATGTTGTATTTTTTTTGTAATTAAATTTTCCTTAATTCTAACTATATTTTTTTGAATATGAATTCTGTTGAAATAGTATTATAATTTATGTATGGAAATAACAACAAATATCTAACTTCGACCGCAAAAAATTACGTCAATCGCGAAAATCACTAAATAAATATTTAGTCATCACTAAATATTTAGTGATTTTCGATTTTTCGAAAATATAAAATTATAATTTTATTAAGTATTTTATATTATTTCAAATTACAATTATCGAAATTTAATATATGATTCCTCTAATATAGTGAATAATGTGTTATATTTTATTAAGTAATTTAATAAAAATCAATATTAGGTTAGGATCAATAGAGACCAGTCGTGGCGCGGCGCAGGGGCACAAGTGTGACTGTAAATGCGACTGGCGACGACTGCGAAATATTAATTTATTTTTCTTCACTCTGGCGTCGAGGCAAAGCGCGTCGTTGAGTTCCGCCATTCAATTCAACCCAAAGCCTCCAGAATTCGGCGGAAAATGAACAATGGAGTATCTATATATTAGCACTATGTTCCCTCTGCCTACCCTACTGTGAGCGGGATACAGCGTGAAGCTGACAAACAAAATGTTAAGTTTTAGAATAGTTCAATCCAGTACAGTCGGTGAGGTCGACTTCAAGGCCGAGTAAAGGTGCCGCGGTGGCCGCTGGAGCGCATCAAACATACGCCCGCTAAAACGCCTCTTGCAATATTTACTTCAATTACTGCTTAAAAGCTTACTTAAAAGCCTTTTACTTTACCAAAAATAAAATGTTATGTCGAAACATTATAATTATGGTTAAGTTATTTTTTATGAAGAAAAAAAAAAAGATAAAAAAACGCAGCTTCACGCATTTCGCATCTCTGTTCCACATCTGTTCAAATTTCGCGATATTAGCGTATTGACTGGCGGAACTTAACGCTAAATTATTCACGCATCGATCTCAGACTCAGAGTGGTTTATTAATACGGGCTTAAATCTTAGATGCTCAGTCAATAAATATTTTATTTCGTTGTATTTGATATAACTATATTTTCTCATGTGATATCAGTATAACCAAGGCCGCAAAGGCATAAGCTATAACGATCGTTCA
Source organism: Heliconius hermathena (assembly GCA_013403705.1). NCBI lineage: Eukaryota > Metazoa > Arthropoda > Insecta > Lepidoptera > Nymphalidae > Heliconius > Heliconius hermathena. The sequence continues at coordinate 360,317 of JAAIXJ010000116.1, read as the reverse complement.
AGCATATCTTGAGGGAACCTGTATGGGTAGAAGGATAAGCAGATTTTTTTTGATAAATATTCATTCACATATTTTATTTTTTTTTACTTCAAACTGTGGCCAGTAAGTAGCAGGGTAAGAAGAGGAAACTTTCTGCCGCACTTTCTACTGCTCGAGGTATTGTGATGACTGGCGGAACTCAACGCCGAGATCATTAAATTGAGCACATAAAAAATAAAAAATAATTTAAATAGAAGATAGACCAACGACGAACAGCCACTGCGGTTGCTGTATACCTTTCTTTTTTCCTTTCTTATGGAAACCGTTTATCTTGATTTTAGAAATATAACCACCTATCTCTTGACTGACTGTGAGTCTGACTATTAACGCCATTGTTTTGGCTTCAATAGCCACTTGGATTAATTAATTATTTTCATCCCTGCTTCGCTCTGGTGTCGAGGCAAAGAGCGGCATTAAGTTCCGCTACTCAACACACAATGCCTCCAAAATTTGGCAGAAAATGGGGAACGGAGTGTCTTAATACTAGGTCCCCTCTGCCAACCCTGCTGTGTGCGGGATACAGTTGATTTTTTTTTAATTTAGTATTTCCATGCCATTTCAATTGTTTTCAATTCTCTGCCTATCCTACTATACATATACTATACATATACAGGCAAATCAGGAAGCCAAAAATATGTCAAAATAGTTTCTATAATATCTTCTGTTATAGTAGTTCAATACTTCTACCATTCAGCCTATTTACATACGAAATGGCAATCAATTGTCATGCCAGACAACATATTGGCATATTCGTTCGAGGTTAACCAAGTCCAAGCACAGGGTGCGGTGTTGATCGCTGGAGCGTATCTAACGGGATCCGCATGTCTCACATTAGTTAGCGATGTACGCCCGTGCGTGCCAGTGAGAGTGCATAGTAATTTGCATTTCATACGTGATGAGTAAAAGTGGCTTGACCGTGTTTTATGTTGTGTTTTGCGATTGTTTTTTTTGTTTTTGTGTTGGTTTGATGGGGTGTTGTGAATTTTAATTGATTTGGTTTTGTAGGAATGTTTTAGGAGTTAATGCTGGATATTCTGTTTGTCTGTTTGTTTGTTTTTAACATTTTTAAAGTCATAAATATAAATCTCATATCATAATATCTTATTAATTATCTTTGGGTAGCGGAAATTTGCAAAAATCTCCCTACATAGATGGCAGCAACATAAATAAGTTGTAATAAGCGTATAAAAATTTCGACGTAGCTTGATGAGAACGTATGGCTTAGTGGTCAGAGTGCCTGGTCGGTTTCCAGAAGGCGCGGGTTTGAGTCCCGCTACGTTCAAATTTTTATACATTTTCTAAATACGTATTGTTTGTTTGTTCTTAAAATAATTTTTATTATATCAAGATACAAGATACAAAAGAAGCTAGAATTTACATAATAAAAAATAACATAATAACATCGAAAATAATTTGGGCTTCTTTCTGTATATTATCGATTTCATTTTAAATGCGGTATAGGTAGAATCTATTTTCTCATTAGTCTGTCGAATGAACTAGATTTTATAAAAAAAAAAGATGTTAATATATTAAATACCTTAAGCGGGAACCGAATTCTTAGATATTATCCAGTAGGTGGCGTCCTTGCCGCTGTTGTCCTCTCAAACAGCCACGTAGTGCTTGCACTTTCTCAGGGACAGAGTACCCTCTTTCCTCCCCGATCGGAGTTGTATAGGCCAATAGGGTTAACAAGATTAGTCCTAAATTTAAAAAATCTTTTTGATTTTCTTCTCTATAGTTTCACTAACATGGAGATAACTAAAATTGAGAAATAAGATAAATTTAATATAATTTCTTTCTATCATATAATATGTTTCTTACCGACGAAACGATTTACGGAAACCTACAAAAACGAGTATATGATATACGATACATACACAATCAGGCGACATGAAAGAAATGAACTCAAATTTAATTTATTTAAAGTACCGATAACGGGTAAGTACGTCTCTCGATGTAATATCCGACTCGCATTTCCTGCCTACATTTTCAACGGTAGGTATAACGTGTCTTGAACACTGTGTTTTTGAGATCGGGCGCCACATACAGTGTGTTATATTAATTTCAATTATAATTTAAAGGTGAGTCGTGTAACTGTAAACGCGACGGTTGTGGGTTCGATTCTGACTCGGGAAAATGAATGATTGTCTATGAATATTTTTATTTCTTTGGGCTTGTAACAAGCTAAAGCGCAGCGTTGAGTTCCGCCACTCAACACTTATGAACGAGTTTTATAAGATTACTAAGTTCTTTTTGCCTACCATACTACATGCGGGATACAACGTGAAGCTAAACAATAAATTAATAAAAAAAAACTACGAAAGGAAATAAAAATATTGATTGTAACGTATCGTCGTATGGATATACATATAAAGTAATGCCTTTTTTTATCTCTTTGTATCTCGGTAATTTTTGCGCAGAAATTGATAATTTAAAGAACATAACTGTATTTCAAATATCCGCATGTTGTTTTTTTTACGTTACATTTTAAATGGTAGAACCCTATAGCTACCTAGTAATAAAAATTAAGCCAAATGGGATTCGAACTCGCAATCTTAAGAGAGATCGCATGTCTACTGCGTCACAGTGCCGACAATTTGTGTCAAACGCATATAACAACTATTCGATAAATAATTTTATCGAGTTCCCGCTAAATAGGCTTAGACTACATTTAGCTCTCACATCTGTTGTTCTTATTAGTCCTCACATTTTGAGACCTACTCCTTGTTTTTAAATGAATTTGTCTCGCGTACATCTAGGTCTGAGATGCGTGTTCTGTTCGTTTTCACATTTTAAGACCTACTTCTAGGTTTTAAATAACCTAGCCTCGTATAGATCTAGGTCTGAGACGCGTGTTCTGTTTTTATATACTGTTTATATTATGTAATGCTGACGCTTCTGAAGACTTGGGAGGTTTTGGTGGGTTTCAAGCCACAGACAGACGTCGGCGGTACAGAGGATTTATGTAAATTGATTATTTTAATATTTTTTTTGTTATAAAAAACATTTTATTTATAGTGATGCTGTTTAGATGTCATGTAGAGTTTTAATTATAAATATGATACATAGTATTCAAAAATAATAATACAAAAAATGGTTGTAATTAAACTTGCGAAACATATTTTTATCCCGCTTCCGCTTAGGCAGGCAGAGGGAACCTGAACACGCAATGTCTCCTGAATTCAACGGAAAGTGGTGAACAGAAGTGTTTGAATCGGAACAAAGTTTCTTAGCACTAGGTTATAAAAATATATGAATTAAAAATGAAAATAAATTAAATTAAATGAGGGGTCAGTCGTGGTGCAGTGGCACAAAGTGTGCTTATGGGTTTGATCCCCACTCGAAGAAATGAAATATTTATTTAAATTTATATTTCTATATTTGCTGTGTGGGGGTACAGCGTGAAGCTAATTTAAGAATATATGATTTTTGCTATTATGAAATATAAATTATTACTAAGACATACCATGTATAAAAGAGTTATTTCGTACATTCATAATAAATTTTCTAAGGAATCGAATGGTCTTCGCATCGACTGTTCGATATATGCAGTCGTGATGCATATTTAATGTGCCTCATCCAAGTCCTTGCATAGATTTTGTTAGAAATAATTCCACATTTCTGCTTTCAGATGAGCGGGAGGACGTACAAAAGAAAACATTTGCCAAATGGATAAACTCGCAACTGGCTAAGGTGAGATTGTTTTTTTATTTTATTTTTAAGGATAAATCTTACGTTGTATCCCGCATATGATAGGGTAGGCAGATGGGATCTGGGGACTTAGTGTTAAGACACTACGTTCCAATAATGGTCCCGCCATTCCTCACTTATTCCGCCTAATTCTGGCGGCATTGCTTGTTAAGTTATTTACGAATATTTTGTACGTAAAAACAAACTAATTTACGAAAAAAAAAAACGAATAAAGAAAAGATTTACAGATTCATGTAGGTATGTTGTGCGTATGACAAGTCATGCACAATATTTTAAAAATATTAAGGAAAAAAAGGGAACGGAGATTCGTTATACTAAGTTCCCTCCTCCCACCCTGTTTTACGTAGAATACAGCATAAAGAAAAAAAATTGGCCATTTATGACAGTATAAATAAACTAGCTTCACGCTGTATCCCGCACACAGCAGGGTAGGCAGAAGGAACCTAGTGTTAAGACACTCCGTTCCCTACTTTCTGCCGAATTCTGGAGGCATTGCGTGTTGAGTGGCAGAACTCAACGCCGCGCTTAACCTCGACACCAGAGCGAAGAAATGGAAATATAAATTTAAGTAAATATTTCATCTCCTCGAGTGGGGATCGAACCCACAACCAGTCGGTTTTACAGTCACACCTCGTGCCGCTGCGCCACGACTGGCCTCAATTTAATTTTAATTTAATTTAATTATAAATGAACTAAATAATTGCCCTTCTTATTAGCTTTTTACAAAACATACAAACATTTTTTTTGGATTTTTCAAACAATAAAATGGGAAGTACGATAAATGTATTTTAAAATGAAATTCCTACATACATTTAGTTCTATTCTAACAGTAATTAAAGTACAAGACGGAAGTGTTTTAAGAAGGCTATGTTTCATATGAATTTATATGCCGTATAAATTTTATACTGCTTTTATATGTCATAAACTTTCTTAACGACTAGACGAGACAAAGTGAATGTCACTGTTATGAATAACTGTATATATGTATTTACTAAAAGTTTATTTATTATATAATTAATAAAGGAAAGTACATTTCAGTAAAAAAAAACACCAAAAAAAACCCTACTTTTTGTTACTTTGTCTAAACTTTTTCTAAAACTCAACACGTAATGCCTCCAGAACTTGGCGGAAAGTGGGGAACGGAGTGTCTCAACACTAGGTTCCCTCTGCCTATCCTGCTGTGTGCGGGATACAGCATGAAGCTGATTTATTGGATTTGATTTTATTCTTAAAAAATAAGCGACATGTCACTTGATATCTATAGTCATCTCTATATAGTATGGACAGGACAAAGGCAAAGCAGCTTCATACCTTCTCCCACATCATTAGGGTAATGCTAGGTAGGGAGAGAAAAAGTAATGATAGGACCCTCTGTTTTCTCACTCTTCGCTTGAATTTCGAGACTTTGCTTGTTGAGTGGCGGTACTCTACAAAGCACACAGGTAATCGAACCCGTAACCGTAAAATGTGGCGCTGCATCGCAATGGGCTTATCAAGACGACCTCGAACATGATGTATGTTTAAACATAAAAAATGTTCTTACAATAAGCTTAAATTACAATCGTATAAAATAGATGCTGTATACTAAATTGCCTTAAATCATTTTATCAATGTGTCGAATTAAGATACGCCAGACATTTTATTCGGCGGGTGGGTATCTTCACTTATTATTATTAATTAATATTGATAGGGTAACGTGGGTGTATGGATAGAATGATACCGTTAGTTATAAAATATCACTTAATCAGCTTCACGCTGTATCCCGCATATAGCAGGATAGAGTGTAAATTGTTTCAATGAAGAATTGATTCCAGAGGGATGTTTAAAAAATATAGAAAAATAAGATATAAAATCACAAGTTTTTTAAAATTAAAAGTTATATGGTAGGGTAGACCTCGGTTGACCTTCGAAAACAGTATGAAAGATGGAAAAAGGGCACGTAAAAAGCATGAGGACCCCCCGGAGGGCATGTATAGAGGTTGATGACAGTGGACGAGGCGGAAACAGGCATGTAGAGACCGTAGCGTCTGACGCTCCGTGCTCTCTGACTACCCCGCAAGGGATAAAGCGTGAAACTAAGTTACTAGGTTAGGTACAAAAGACCTAAAACAATTTACAAAAGCGTATATTATATATTCCGAAGTTATGAAATAACAGTGTATTTTATTATTTGTAGGAAGAATATTTTTTTAATAATCAGCTTCACGCTGTATCCCGCACACAGCAGGGTAGGCAGAGGGAACTTAGTGTTAAGACTCCGGTCCCCACTTTCTGCCGAATTCTTCCCGAAGTCGCTATGCCTCGACACCAGAGCGAAGAAATGAAAATATAGATTTAAGTAAATATTTCATTTCCTCGAGTGAGGATCGAACCCCCAACCAGTCGGTTTTACAGTCACACTTTGTGCCCCTGCACCACGACTGGCCTCAGAATATTTTTAGAAATATATTTTTGGAATCATATTTTAAGTGTAGTATGAAACTGTCATATCATCTATCACATTCACATGACACCGTTTCATATTAGACTAGTGCATTCTGCACTACGCGAATTTCGTATGAACTAAAGAATGCATTTTTAATACTAGAAAATACTATTTATACTTCTATTTTTTATTGAAATTATTTCAAATAATTTAAAAAAAGTATTGAATGAAAGTTTTAAAATCAGCATGAAACGGTATAAATGCTAGATTCAAATAGTCAACATACTAATATAGAAACAAAATATGAACTCCTGATTCTGAGAGCGCATCATCAAGAAATTTGAGACACTCCATTTGAAAAACACATTAGAATATGTCACTACGCTGTCTTTGTTAATACTATAAGAAATATTTTTTTAGCTTCACACTTTATGTATCCCGCAAATAGCAGAGTAGGCAGAGGGAACATGGGAACCTATTGTTAAGATTGCTTTCCCATTGATACTTTCGTCACCCACTTTTCGTCGAATTCCGAAGGCATTGCGTGTTGAGTGGAGGAACTTAATACCGTGCTTTGCCTCGTTACCTGAGCAATCAAATGAAAATATTAATTACTTCATTTGCCGGAGTGAGAAATGAACCCACAACGTGTCTTGTTTACAGTCTCACGCTTGTGCCCCTGCGCCACGACTGGCCTCTAAGAAAGAATAATATCTATTTTTATCAGCTTCATGCTGTATCCCGCCCACAGCAGGGTAGGTAGAGGTGACCTCGTGTTAAGACACTTCGTTCCCCACTTTTCGCCGAACTCTGGAGGCATTGCGTGCTGAGTGGCGGAACTCAACGCCGCGCTTTGCCTCGACACCAGAGCGAAGAAATTAAAATATAAATGTAAATAAATATTTTACTCCTTCGAGTGGGGATTGAACCCACAACCAGTCGATTTTCAGTCACACTTTGTCCCTTGCGCCACGACCGGCCTCAAATAATATCTATAAGAAATATATATATAAAAAGTCAAATTACAACTTTATATTACACGAACGACAGAATATATCATATTTAATAGACCTTAACGCAATAATTGAGCATAGCGTAAAAATAGCGTGAACAGCCCATCAGTTAAATCGACTAGCGCGTCGGTCAATTAGGGACAATATCATTTGGACCACTGGCGGCTGGTGGCGTGGTGGTGCCAAGTTTTATTGTATTGGTGAATTTACAGCTTCCCGTTATATGGGTGTTGTGTTTAGTTAAGTAGAGTTAATTGAGTAGGCAGAGGGGGCTTAGTGTTAAGACACTCCGCTCATTACTTTCCGCCGAATTTTGGACGTATTGCGTGTTGAGTGGCGGAACTCAGCGCTGCGCTTTGACTTGACACCAGAGCGAAGAAATGAAAATATAAATGTGAACAAATAGTTCGTTTCCTCAAGAGGAGATCGAACCCACAACCAGTCGATTTTATAGTCACACTTTGCGCCACAACGGACCTCAAATCTATTAAATTATATAAAAATGTATATTTAATGTTATATACAAATTACTATGGACAAAAAGTTAGTTATAATTTTAAATACATATTAGGACGCACGCATTGTTTCGTGTATAACGTGCTTCATGATAGCAAAAATCTAGTAGAAGACGCACCATTCTTCTTGGTTGCAACGTCGCTCTTTGTCCTATAAGAGCGGGTGAACTCAACGTCGCGGATATTTTAACCGTAATAAACTCTAATCAATACCTAGTCTTAAGTCTTAGTCTAATATTTTAAATATTTAATTTGTATTTAATGACATTATAAATTGTAAATTTCAGCATGGCAAGCCACTCGTGGAAGACCTGTTCCTAGACCTGCGAGATGGGGAGGTGCTGTTGTCACTACTTGAGATCCTTACAGCGCAGCAGTTTGTAAGTATACCTTGGATGTACTTGTATTCTGTTTTTATAGATTTATGCTAACGTATTTTGATTTTTACAAGCAAAAAGCAAAAATATTTAACATATTAGGTACTATAAAGTATTTTTTTTTGAGATAATTTTAGTTTTTTGTAATGTTAAAATGTGTTTCATGTCCAATATTACAATATTTTTAATAATTATTAAGTAAAGTTAATGATATCTGATGATAAGTGGACAACGAAAGTGTCTTAATGGGAACAGAGTGTATTAACACTAAGTTCCTCAACACTGCCTATTCTGGTATGTGCGGGATAGTTTGAGCTAAAAAAGTATCTATTTAATGTCATTTATTTTTCAGCTGCACGATGTATCCCGCATATAGCAGGGTAAGCAGAGGGACCCTAGTGCTGACTAGATCACTTTCCGTCGAATTCTGGATACATTGAGTTTTGCATGGCGGAACTCAACGCCGCACTTTATCATATTCATTTATTAATAGATTTTTTGACTTTTCTACAGAAACGGGAGCGCGGCCGCATGCGTGTTCATCATCTAAACAACGTGAACGCTGCGCTGCACGCGCTGGCGTCGGCCGGCGTGCGTCTCGTCAACATAAACAGCGGGGACATCGTGGATGGTAACCCTAAACTGATACTCGGTGAATATATGTTTGTTTTGTATTATTAATAATTAATAGTGATTCGGTCAAAGTTCTATAGTAAGATTTGTTTTTATTAATGCAATTTTTGGTTTTTTTTTAATTTCTTTGGATGGCAACCCTAAATTTATACTCGGTGAATATATTATGCTTATGTTGTATTATTAATTATTAATAGTGATGTATTCGGTCAAAGTTCTGTAGTAAGATTTGTTTTTATTAATGCTATTTTTAGTTTTTTTTTTGTTAATTTCTTTTTTATGTTTTTTAAAGTTTAGAGTTTGAGGGCAATCTTGGTGCTTGGGCACTAAATATGATTGTAAATGGGAAATGTTGTGGGTTCGATTCCTACTCGAGGAAATTAAATATTTTATATTTTAATTTCTTGGCTCTGATTGATGTCTCAACACGCTTCCAGAATTTGTGGGAAAATAGGGAACGAAGTATCTTAACACTAGGTTCCCTCTGTCTACCCTGCTATGTGTGGGATACAACGTGAAGCTAAAAAAAGGAAAGCAATCTTAAAGAAATTTTAAAATATTTGTATTCATTTTCAATCGATGTGCGTGAAAATTGAAATAATTGAATTCTTTGCTCTTTCATTTAGTGGTAATCGAACTAGCGATTGCTAACAGTCAAAACTACCTCCGCTGATCATAATTACTGTAGTAAATACTTATTTAGAAAACGTATAAAAATTGGAACGTAGCGGGACTCGAACCCGCGTCTCCTGGAAACCGACCAAGATTAGTAGACGAGAACGTATGGCTTAGTGGTCAGAGCGCCTGGTCGGTTACCAGGAGGCGCGGGTTCGAGTCGCGCTACGTCCAAATTTTTATACGTTTTCTAAATAAGTATTTTTCTTTCCTAAGTGTGGAATAATGACACTTTAAAAATGTTTAAAAAATATTATAATACTGTAGTAGTTTTTATACATTCTGTTTTTTATTGATTGTCTTTTTTACGATTTATTGATGTTCTTCATACATTTCCAGGTCTGGTATGGAGTATTATATTACATTGGCAAGTCCATTACCATCTCAAAGAGCTAATGTCTGAACTTCAACAAACTAATCTAGAGAAGACTTTACTTGCATGGTGTCGGAATCATACACAGGTATATATAAAAATCATTTTAACTTTTGTAGTTTTTATTAAATAATTGTTTTTTTTTTAAATTTTTTTAATTTATTTGATTATATTTAATTTAAACAAAATTTATAAAAAATATTTACGCTATTTAATTACATACAGTCCGTTCAAACATTTTGATTTTTATTTTATTATTTATTACTTAATCTATTGATCAAAAACCTAATGATGGTCAAACTGATTCTTTTATTAATATAATAAAAATTTGATTGATTAAATGTTTACCTAAACTGAACTAACTGTGATAGAACTATCTTTGCACAGTTCTGTAGCAAAATATTGTATCTACACGCATTTGCCCACATATTGCAAGGCACGCATAGAGAATCTAGAGTTAAGACACTCTACACTTTCTGCATCAGCTGAATATTTACTTAGAGACATGCAATATATATTGCGTAGCGTTACTTTGCATAGCATTTTGTTTCACAGAGCTAACTGGAATTGTTTATATTGACATACCCAACATTCTAACTATGCCTGAAATACAATTCCAAAAAGAAATAATCAGGACGATTATGAATAGCTGTCAATATTTGTTAATTTTTTCTTTTACGATCTATTCGTTATTGCCTAGTGAATTATATGTTAATAAACAAACGTATTTTTTATAATAATTCTTAAGAAACAATGTTTACACGTATAACTTTAACATATGGTCCTTCGAGCCGGATGATATTGGTTAATTTTTTACAAATGGTATGGAAATTTAAACGTAATGGGATTTGAATCCACATCTTCCTGAAAACATTCCAGGTCCACCTCCTTGGGTTCTAGGAAGCACAAATTCAACATTAAAATTTTATACATTTTCTATAAATATTTTCTAATCCTTAGTATAGAATAGCACTTTAAATAAGGTTAAAAACATTTGATGTTATTTTTTATTTTCAGGACTACATGGGAGTTAAAGTAGAGAACTTCACATCGTCCTGGTCGGACGGTCTCGCGTTCAACGCTCTACTACACCGCTTTAGACCACACCTCTTTGAATACTCGACACTCCTGACACTGACACCGGTACAGAGACTAGAGCACGCCTTCGCGTTGGCGCAGCGACACTTGTGTATAGACCGCTTGTTAGATGCCGAAGGTTTGTTTATCAGATATTTAGTATTGAGGCCAGTCGTTGCGCAGGGGCACAAAGTGTGACTGTAAAACCAACTGCTTGTGGGTTCGATCCCCACTCGAGGAGATCAATTATTTATTTATATTTCCATTTCTTCGCTCTGGTGTCAAGGCAAAACGCGGCGTTGAGCTCTGCCCCTCAACGCCCACTGCCTCCAGAATTCGGCAGAAAGTGGGGAACGGATTGTCTTAACACTAGGTTACCCCTGCCTACCCTGTTGTGTGCGGAATACAGCGTGAAGCTAATTTAATTAAATTATTTTGTAGTGTTTAGGTGTAATTTGTGGAATTACATTGAGGATAAACATAATGGCATATTACAACCACTTTTGGAAAATTGCCTCAATTAGATTCTTATAATCCATAAGAAAAAATATCAAATTTTATTCCATCTATAATTGTTATAAAAATGATTATATTTTAAAATATCAAATTTATGCCAGTTTAGTAGAGATGCTGGATGTTGCTCTTCTGTGACGTCAGTTGGTCTTGTACACAAATGCACTGATATTAGTTATATCATAACCTGTGAACAATGGTTGCGTTGACCAGAGGGTACTTCGCTTATAATGCTGAATGACGTCATATCGCGGCGGCTTTTGAAACTTTTATGTGAACTTTAAAAATATTATTTCCCTGCTATGGTAAGAGAATGTGCCAAATTGAGTTCTGCTACTCAATACACAATTACTCAGAATTCGAGCAGTCAGTGGAGGACAGAGTGTCTTAATATTACATTATTTCCACCTTCTATAATACATGGTGCACGCGACATAGCGTGTAGCTGAAAAGAAACGATCATAAAAAAATATAATATTTTTATAAGTGACATTTCAATTAATATGATGATTAAGATGTTGGTCAATGTAAATGTTCAAATATCAAACGCTCATGAATATTTAACATTTAAAAAAAAACTAATATTAGATTTTTTACACAGATTCTTTTTTTTTTTCATTTTTCAAATTTCAAACAACACATTTTTAGTCACTTAAAGTTTTTGCTATTGTTTTGTATTCCAGACGTAAATACGCCCAATCCTGACAAGAAATCAATAATGATGTATGTAATGTGCTTATTCCAATCGCTACCTCACGAGCAAGTCGCTGATAATCCCGACAACTTGGAGCAAAGCCAGGATATGGATGAGGGAAATAGTCCTACTGATGGAGCTGAGGTATTATTACTGTGTAATGTTGTATATGTGTAGTTGAAATATAGCTAGAATAAACACAACTTCACTTATTCGGAATCTTAATTAGTGGTTTATTTGCTTGGAATATTTAAAGGAATTGTTGACCACTATTACAAGTTGTCGTCGTTCAATTAAAAATCGTGTAATATTTCATGGTCTTTAGCGGTTCAATTCTAGGTTAATATATGTGAAGTAGTGAGACTTACTGCTGCTCTGTGTTCTGTTCCAGGCGCAGACGCCGTCGCTGAGCGCGTCGCGGCCGGTGTCGATGTCGACCACGTGCTCGGTGGAGCTGGGCGCGTACGGCGCGGCGCTGGAGGACGCGCTGGCGGCGCTGCTGGACGGCGAGGAGCGCCTGCACGCCGCGCCGCTGCCGGCCGCCGCCGCCGCGCCCGGCGCCTACCTGGCGCTGCTCAAGGAACACTTCCACTCCCACGAGGTGAGGGAACCTTCAACCTTACGAAAGGAGACGACAACAAAGAAATCAAAATTATTAACACCCATAAAAAATAATCGAACTCATAATCTGCGCTGCGTCACAACGGTCTAAAATGCCTACTTGGCCGAACTGCCGAGAGTATTTTCATTCTCATGAGTTATTATTTTCTAAAATATTTTCAAAACACAACGTAACTTTTAGTGTAAAATACATAATGTACATATTCAGCGTAATGCTAAAAACGTATTTATGTAACTTTTTTATTTTACTATCCCGTATAAGAGTAAGTAGTATTTAGCAACGTGAAGCTGAAAAATAAAAAAAAATAAAAATCAAATCAAATCAGCTTCACGCTGTATCCCGCACACAGCAGGGTAGGCAGAGGGAACCTAGTGTTAAGACACTCCGTTCCCCACTTTCTACCGAATTCTGGAGGCATTGCGTTCATTGTGTTGAGGGGCAGAACTCAACGCCGCCCTTGACCTCGACACCAGAGCGAAAAAAATGGAAATATAAATTTAAGTAAATATTTCATCTCTTCGAGTGGGGATCGAACTCACAACCGGTCGATTTTGCAGTCACACCTCGTGCCGCTGCGCCACGACCGGCCTGAAAAAAAATATAAATAATTCATAAATTTCTCTTTTTTACAGAAATTTCTGCTCGAGCTATCAGAACAACAGTGTCGTGTGGGCGCCGTGTTAGAAGAAGGCGCAAGGTTGTTACGGGATCAAGCTCTATCTAGGGATGAGGCTAATGAGGTATATGTTATATATTTATGTAAATGTATATTTTATTGTTAAATATCTGGGTTGTAAACCAGTTCTGGCAAGAAGAAGATGGCTTCCAAGATACTTGGGTTCGAATCCCATTAATTTTTTTCTAAAATACATCGCTAGTGTGGAAAAACACTTTAAGGCGAAATATTAGAAAAAAACACAATATTATAAAATTTATCTAGCATTTTCTATTTGTTTTATGCGTCCACAGGTGCGTCTCCAAATGCGCCTGCTGAACCAGCGCTGGGAGCAGCTGCGCGTGGGCGCCATGGACAAGCAGGCGCGCGTGCACCGCGCCCTCATGCGCGCGCAGCACACGCAGCTCAACGAGTTCAGGTTGGTGGATTTGGTTACTAATTATAAATGTATTATATTTAAAAACTCATTTGAATTATTTATATCTATTCTGTTATTTTATTCAGTTTGCTTTTTCTACCTAAAAAAGCTTTTGTATCTTATATTATTTTACAGTATTCGGCCAGTGCATGCGGTTATAAAGTCATCTTCTATACACTCGCTCGTTCTATACATTCTCTCACTCATACATACACTCGTATAAACAGACAAACATAAATTTGTGCGCACCACGTCATCAATGCCTGCAGTGAAATGCATACTGATAGTAAACAAGTGAGTTTACAGTGAGGAAAAATGTGAAGTGGCCTGTTTTCATTGTATACCGCAGCTTTGCCCGTTTGAACTACACAATTTTTTATGTACTGATCTTGGGACAATTGAATAAAATAGCTATGTTGTAGCAATTTTTTTATTGAATTTTAAATTGAAATTTTATTATACAAAATATTATTATATTGATATAATTTTCTTATTTATAACCTGATTCAAATAAAACTCTAAATGTTAAGAGAAGCTTACATTAAAATTGAGTCGATTCGAAAGTTTCTGAGATTAATATGTAAAAACACAGTAAAAATCACAAAGATATAGGAATTTAAAAAACCGGTCGGTTGCCGGTGAGGGTTATAAGTTTTGGGTTTTATTACATTGATAGACGCCCTCAATAAAAGATTTTCTCATATATCTTATGTACAGACAGCGAACAGTTAGTTATTATATGTATAGACTGAAAACGAATTCCTTCATTACAGACAATGGCTAACATCAACGGAGGACCGCATGTCCCTGATGGAGTCGTCCCCGTCGGAGCTGGCGGCCTCGCTGCAGGCCACGCGCGCGCTGCACGCCGACCTGCGCACGCAGCAGCCGCTCGTGGACGCGCTGGCGGACTGCGTGCTCGTGGTGGACGACGACGACCAGGATGCCGGTGAGGGTTATAAGTTATTAATGGTGATCCAGTTACTACTATATTTATATATATTTAAGTATGTATATGTATATATTATAATAGTATACACTTATATATAATTTTAGCTGTATTTAATTACTAGTATATAACTTTAAATTACTTAAATTGTACTTTGTTTTTACTCGCAACTTTTCACTCATGCACTTCCACTGGTTGACTGGAAGAGATCTCTTATAGAGATAAGTCCACCTTTGTACACGATTTTGTTTTAATGTTTTTGTCTATTATGTATTTTAGTACAATAAAAAGAATATTATTATGACTATTTCGCCCAAGATACGTAATGAAGAGAGATCACCTTAAAAATCCTTTTTTTGTGTTTGTTTTGTTCATATTAACATAAAAAATAAACCAACATACTCATTTAAATATAATACTTATTCAGGTGTATCAGAAATAGAGGACCAACTGCGTGCGCTAGGCGAGCGCTGGTCCCACGCGTGCCAGTGGACGCTCTCGCGCCTCGAGCGCTTGCAGCGCTGTGTGGCGCTGCAGCAACAGCAGGAACAACTGACTGCTGATATACACCAGGTGGAGGCGGATTTGAAGCAGGTGGGTTAAAGCGCTTGTGCGCTTGATTGTGTAAAATGTTTTGTTATTTGTGAACTGTTTTGCTATTTGATTTAACTAAACTTATTATTTTTCATAGTTAAGATATATTTAAGTTGTATGTTCAACTGATAAGAAATAGTAAGCAGAATGTATGATTGTATTGATAGGTAAAACACCGAGTGGTGTTTACTATGCTAATTGTGGCTGCTACCTGAATCAATACGATTTACATTCATAACATTGCCATAAAACAAAAAAAATAAAGAAATTTGATTTAGAAATAGTTTATACTTGAATCAAACTAAATTTATATTAATAAAACAAATAAAATAAAAACATAAACAACAAAAAAACTACTTTCAGATGGAAGCCTACCCTGCAACCGAAATCGGAGAAGTGCTACAACGCATATCAGCGCTACAGCGCTGTTCTGCTGCCCTAACCTCCCACAGACAGAACCTAGCCGCGTTATTGCAGCGCCTTCAAGCACTTGAAGGAGTCGAGCATTTAGCAGATAGCGCTGACGAGTTGCATGATAGGTTGGATGCATTGGAGTTGATATTACGAGTGCAGGGTGATAGAGTGAGTAAATATTTTATATTAAATTAATATAATATAAACCTAACAGGTTTATATTTTATTATTATTTTATATTTTTCCTTTACTTTTAATTTAGAAAGTTAAATTTAAACATATGAACGTTTACTAGTGATTTTAAATCATTCTGTTTATTCTTGTATAGGTATCTTTTAGAGACACTTTATTGAATGACACATTATAGTTTTTGTTATTTTTATTATATGTACATACATAACATTTTTAGGTTAGATAATCAGACAAAATATACTAGTAACAAGAAATTGATAAGTAAAAGATTTATCTCTTGATTACCTCCCAAAACCATGAAAAGAAACACAAATATAACAAAAAGTTTCATAATTACAGATCAAAGAACTAGGGTTCGAATTCGACATAACAACAATTGAAGATACAAGCGACTCAACAACAACACAAACAACAGTTTTCAGTACTACACTAGATCTAGACCATCGCAACAAAAAACCAAGGCTCAGTGATAAATCTAGTGCTGATTTTCAAATTGGATATAAGGTGTTTGAAAATTGGGCGGAAACTACTGAAAAGGCATTAGACGAGGTGAATTTAATTTTATTTAAACGTCAGTAATACATATTGGTCCGATTTTTACTCTTGTTTATAAAATAACACGTACAAAAAATTATTCCAGTGCCTCCAAACCCTGAGTTCCACCTCCAGCTCGGAGAGCAGGGAGTCCTCGCGCGCCCTCCTGCAGCGCGTGCAGAGGGAGAGCGAGGAGCAGCGGGCGGACTTTGCCAACGTCGAGGAGATACAGCGGAGGCTGGCTGCCGATGCTAGTTTGAAAGGTATGTTCCTTCAGAACTGGCACTACTGATATTTTAATGTAACTAGATGATTCGGAAGTGCTTGGTAGTAATTTAACATATGATATTTTGATTCTTAATTTTTTCACTGTTAATTGTAGTATTCGAACGCCAGTTGCCATTTGAGCACAATTTACTTCACTATTTTTAAATGCAACGTTTCTGCCAACGTGCTATGACGTAAATACGTGCGTCGTACTAAAATTTATATTTATTTTTGGCCTGTCTAAAATTATGAATATAAAATATTTAATGGAATGTAAATAATAGTACTTTACTACTTTTGTGATGAATTAGAAATAAAATGATTGATAGATATATTAACGATTTCAGAGGAAGCCAAGTTACATGCGGACAGTATCGAGGAACTAAAAAGACGATGGGAGGGCATACAAAAGACCCTCCTTGATATACGAAACATTATGAATCTTCTAGAAGACAAAGAAAACTTCTACAAGAACATACAAGCTTTACAACAAGAAATAGACGACGTTCACACTTGGAAGGACAAAATGCTTAAAGATAACGCTAACGCTACTAATAATCAGTTAATACATCTAAGAAACAAAATAAGAGCGGTGAAACAAATGGAGATGAAATTAAAAGAATTGAATGCACAATCGATTATATTACTAACAAAATCGATATCGAAATCCCATAAAGACGAAATCGAAAAAGACACGAAACGAATAAACGAAGTGTTTGAAAAACTTCTTCTTTACTTAACCAAACGAGAAGTTGAAATTAAAATAGCGTTAAATAAAAGAACGCCATCTTTACAGACCGAAGATGAATTTAAAGCGCTACAAAAGAAAATACAAGATATGGAGTCACAGATTATATCAGAACATGCAATTATATCGTCCAAAAACAAAATGGCGGATAAGTTACAAGAATTAAAACAAGTGAGGCGGCAATTTGATGAATTACAAACGTCGTATGATAATGTGGTGAAGGAGAAAAGGGAGAAATATGAAAAAGGTAGTGTTCAAGAGTTGAATTTGAGAAGTAGTGTGGAGAATTTGGTTATGAGATTTTGTGACTCGAAAACTATTTTGGAGCAGAAGATTAATAAGCTGGAGAAAGGTTTGTTTGGATATTTTATTTTAAGTCTATAGTATATGCCAACAAATTGAGATAATACAATAATAATAAAAATATTTTGTTATTTTTTATCGATCTCGTAGTGGTGCTAACTGAGTGTAAATAAACACATGTGGTTGTGGCTTTGATATTCACTGGAGCGAACGATTATATTTTTATTATTTTTAATGCCCTGGTTTCAGAAAAACCGCGAACTTAAGTTCCGTCAATTTAAAATAATGTCTCGAAAATTGAGCGGAAAGTAGATAAGGTCTCCACTTTCCACACTGTATACCATATAGGAAAAAAGTAGGATGAATCTGCTTTTTTTTCAATTTTAACATATCCATTTTACAGATACTCCACATATAAGCATTCCAAATATATATACTTTTTAGTTCTCAAATTTATATTCTACATTTTTAATTTCAGGCATAGAACTAGTAGAGAAACTAGACAAAGAACAACAAGAGCTCACAGAATGGTTAGATTCAGTACAAACATTTGTAGATAATACCTCAGTGCCTCTAGGAGACGTACAGGAACTGGAGAAATTATTGGACACTAGCAATGTAAGTATAGAAAATTAATGAACCTAACTTAAAATTTAGATAGGATATGTGGGGAACCAAGTGTTTAAATACTAGGTTCCTTCTGCCTACCCTGCTGTGTGTAGGATACAGCATGAAGCTGATTTGATTTTTAATTTTAATTAACCTTAAACGGTAATCGAACTTGTGCCCTTTAGTAGAGTTTGTGGAACACTGAGTCTTAATGCTAGGTTCTGTTTTTCTACACTTCTATATATGGCAAATACGTCAAGATATAAAATTATTACAATAAATAAATATTTTCAACCAAAATTATTTATTGTAAATTTCTATTTATTTAGATATTATATGTAAAATAATAAATAAAAAAGACAAAATATGTTTTTTATTACAGAAATTTGACGAACAAAAACCTCAATATAAAGCCAAATTAGAAAGCATAGAAATAACCAAAGAGACAATACTGGAAGATTGCGATGAAATTTTGTCTAAATCCCTCAAATCTGACAAAGACCTAACCAAACGTTACGACACAATCACCAATGCGTCGTTGAAAGTAAATGAGAATTTACGACGAGCTTTAGAAAAAACTGAGAATTTATTCCGACGAATCGACGAAATGGAGCAATGGTTGGTCGTAATAGACGAAGAAATGCCTAAAGAAGACGAATGTAATATAACGGATTCCGCGGAATTGTATCAAATGAAAATGAGGTTTCAAACTTTGAAGGACAAGTGTGATGAAAAAACACCGGAATTCAGGAATTTGAATGAGGATGGTATGTTTTTTTTTTCTTTTGTTGGAACTTTAGACTTTTTTTTATTTTTATAAAGTATTGGTTTTTGGTTGGTACATTTTACTATTATACTTTTATGCCACGTATAAATGACGAGTAAACACGGGGCTATCGTAAATTACGGCACATATTAAGAGCCGACGAATATGACATTGTGTCATAAGGTATAGAAATCCTAAATTTAATGAAATCTGATTTCAAAATATAATATACCAACATAATTTCGTATAACTGTTGTTTTATTTTAATACTTTAAAATGTAAAATTGCGATATACTTCGGAAATGTCTTGTAAAATAACTTAGACCAGGATAGGGTTAAAATTTTATGGATGTTACCTAATAAATATATAACTTAACTTAGCTTCACGCTTTATCCTTGCGGGGTAGTCAGAGAGAACGGAGCGCCAAACGCTACGGTTAATAAATATATTAAGTAGGAAATAGTGTATTGACACTTTTTTATTTGTAAATGTACAATTTTCTTAATCCTATTAACAACTTAAATAATAATTTGATTGATTGACGACTCTAGATATGGTTTAAAGGGTGCAAATTCAAATGCAAATAAACAAAACAAATAAATCTTATGATATTATAAAACGATATTTTAAATCATTATTTCATCTTTTATTGTATACTAAATTTTATTATTCTATTAGGTAACGAAGCCCTCTTGGCAGCGGAGCGAGCTCCAGCTTTAGCAAAACGCTTAACACAATTGAATGCTAGCTGGACACGATCTACACACGCTGTATATGAGAGATATAAGTATGTATTATTTTTGTATGGTCTTTTTAATATATTTCTTAAGTATCCTACACATAGCAGGGTAGACAGAGGAAACCTGGGAACCTTGTGTTTAGATACATCGTTACCGTTAAGATTTTTTCTTTCCCTAGCTTCCGTCGATTTCTGGAGCCATTTCGAGTTGAGTAGCAGATTCAAGCCGTGCCGCGCTTTGTCTCGTTATCAGAGCGAGCGATTACATTCGTACGCTTGTATCTCTGCGCCACAACTGGCATTACTATAAACACAATCATATATTAATATCTGTCTCTATTTCATTCCTACAGAGTGTTAGCGGAAGCCTGGCACGAGTCCGGGGAGCTCCGCGCGTGGCTCGCTCAGCAGTCGGCGTGGCTGGACGGGCTGCAGCGGAGACTGGCCACCCCCAAGCGGGCGAGGGCCGACGCTGAGGATATATCGGATGAACTATATGTATGGTGTTTTGTGGTTTTTATTTTTATTTTTTGTATTTGTTATGTATTTATTTTCATTTTATATTGGGATATTTTTTGTGTTGCATTTGTGTTACTTATTCTAGGCGTTGAGATCCGCCACTTAACACGCAATGCCTCCGGACAGAAGAGAACGGAATGTCTTAACACTAGGTTCCCTCTGCCTACCCTGCAGTGTGCGGGATACAGCGTAAAGCTGATAAAAAATACAGGAATGTATTTGTGACGATTGTAGATACAATTTGTACTACTGTAGGAACTTAATTCTTTTCATAGTCTTTGCTGATAACCAAGGGGATCTGTTATTTTAACAATAAATGCTCTTTGCCTACGTATTCTAAATAATGTATGAACCTATGAAAAGAACTAAACAATGAATTTCTCTTCCCCCAGGATTTAGAAAATTACATTTCAAACAGAAGCGAGGACCGCATGAACCGCATCGAGGCGGTCGGCCGGCAGCTCGCGGACGCGCACATCATGCCCGCCTGGATACAGGCCGAGATGGACACGCTGGCGCAGCGCTGGGACACGCTGCAGAACCAGGTTCGTCTACTTGTTGTTGCCAACTGCCTGCCAGTCATACTTTTAGGCATGTAATTCACATGTGTAAACCAAATTCGTGTTTGATGTGAAATCACATATGTGGATGTGAGATCACATGTGTGGATGTGAGATCACATATGTGGATGTGTGATCACACGTGTGGATATGAGATCACATGTGTGGATGTGAGATCACATGTGTGGATGTGAGATCACAAGTGTGGATGTGAGATCACATGTGTGGATGTGTGATCACATGTGTGGATATGAGATCACATGTGGATGTGAGATCACATATGTGGATGTGAGATCACATATGTGGATATCAGATCGGCTGTGTGATCACATATGTGGATGTGAGATCACATGTGTGGATGTGTGATCACATGTGTGGATATGAGATCAGATGTGGATGTGAGATCACATATGTGGATGTGAGATCACATATGTGGATATCAGATCGGATGTGTAATCACATATGTGGATGTGTGACCACATGTGTGGATATGAGATCACATGTGTGGATGTGAGATCACATGTGTGGAGGTGAGATCACATGTGTAGATGTGTGATCACGTGTGGACGTGAGATCGCATATGTGGATGTGCTTTCACATGTGTGGATGTGAGATCACATATGTGGATGTGAGATCACATGTGTGGATGTGAGATCACATGTGTGGATGTGAGATCATATGTGTGGATGTGAGATCACATATGTGGATGTACCATCACATGTATGGATGTGTGATCACATATGTGAATGTGAGATCACATGTGTGGGTGTGAGGTCACTTGTGTGGATGTGAGATCACATGTGTGGATGTGACATCACATGGTTGGATGTGAGATCACATTTGTGGATGTGAGATTATATCTGTGGATGGATAATCATATGTGTGGACGCGTCGTTATAAGTATGTACTTCTAATTATATTAGGACCTTGAATAAGTTCTCGCTATTTTTGAAAGATGGCGTTGCGGCACTCGTGCATGGAATTTCGTACGGTAACGAATCACCAAAGTAGTACTATATGTAACCTCAAATTATAGTAGAATAGTGTNAGACTGGACGGGACGTGCAGGTGTCGGCCGCCGCCATGGCGCTGCGGGCCGTCGACCCCGACGCGGTGCGCGCGCAGCTGCGGGCCTGTCTGGTGAGTGAGTGCGAGCGAGAGGGAGAGAGAGAGAGGAACACGCCAGTTGCAGAGTAGCGTCCAGACTGGACGGGACGTGCAGGTGTCGGCCGCCGCCATGGCGCTGCGGGCCGTCGACCCCGACGCGGTGCGCGCGCAGCTGCGGGCCTGTCTGGTGAGTGAGTGCGAGCGAGAGGGAGAGAGAGAGAGGAACACGCCAGTTGCAGAGTAGCGTCCAGACTGGACGGGACGTGCAGGTGTCGGCCGCCGCCATGGCGCTGCGGGCCGTCGACCCCGACGCGGTGCGCGCGCAGCTGCGGGCCTGTCTGGTGAGTGAGTGCGAGCGAGAGGGAGAGAGAGAGAGGAACACGCCAGTTGCAGAGTAGCGTCCAGACTGGACGGGACGTGCAGGTGTCGGCCGCCGCCATGGCGCTGCGGGCCGTCGACCCCGACGCGGTGCGCGCGCAGCTGCGGGCCTGTCTGGTGAGTGAGTGCGAGCGAGAGGGAGAGAGAGAGAGGAACACGCCAGTTGCAGAGTAGCGTCCAGACTGGACGGGACGTGCAGGTGTCGGCCGCCGCCATGGCGCTGCGGGCCGTCGACCCCGACGCGGTGCGCGCGCAGCTGCGGGCCTGTCTGGTGAGTGAGTGCGAGCGAGAGGGAGAGAGAGAGAGGAACACGCCAGTTGCAGAGTAGCGTCCAGACTGGACGGGACGTGCAGGTGTCGGCCGCCGCCATGGCGCTGCGGGCCGTCGACCCCGACGCGGTGCGCGCGCAGCTGCGGGCCTGTCTGGTGAGTGAGTGCGAGCGAGAGGGAGAGAGAGAGAGGAACACGCCAGTTGCAGAGTAGCGTCCAGACTGGACGGGACGTGCAGGTGTCGGCCGCCGCCATGGCGCTGCGGGCCGTCGACCCCGACGCGGTGCGCGCGCAGCTGCGGGCCTGTCTGGTGAGTGAGTGCGAGCGAGAGGGAGAGAGAGAGAGGAACACGCCAGTTGCAGAGTAGCGTCCAGACTGGACGGGACGTGCAGGTGTCGGCCGCCGCCATGGCGCTGCGGGCCGTCGACCCCGACGCGGTGCGCGCGCAGCTGCGGGCCTGTCTGGTGAGTGAGTGCGAGCGAGAGGGAGAGAGAGAGAGGAACACGCCAGTTGCAGAGTAGCGTCCAGACTGGACGGGACGTGCAGGTGTCGGCCGCCGCCATGGCGCTGCGGGCCGTCGACCCCGACGCGGTGCGCGCGCAGCTGCGGGCCTGTCTGGTGAGTGAGTGCGAGCGAGAGGGAGAGAGAGAGAGGAACACGCCAGTTGCAGAGTAGCGTCCAGACTGGACGGGACGTGCAGGTGTCGGCCGCCGCCATGGCGCTGCGGGCCGTCGACCCCGACGCGGTGCGCGCGCAGCTGCGGGCCTGTCTGGTGAGTGAGTGCGAGCGAGAGGGAGAGAGAGAGAGGAACACGCCAGTTGCAGAGTAGCGTCCAGACTGGACGGGACGTGCAGGTGTCGGCCGCCGCCATGGCGCTGCGGGCCGTCGACCCCGACGCGGTGCGCGCGCAGCTGCGGGCCTGTCTGGTGAGTGAGTGCGAGCGAGAGGGAGAGAGAGAGAGGAACACGCCAGTTGCAGAGTAGCGTCCAGACTGGACGGGACGTGCAGGTGTCGGCCGCCGCCATGGCGCTGCGGGCCGTCGACCCCGACGCGGTGCGCGCGCAGCTGCGGGCCTGTCTGGTGAGTGAGTGCGAGCGAGAGGGAGAGAGAGAGAGGAACACGCCAGTTGCAGAGTAGCGTCCAGACTGGACGGGACGTGCAGGTGTCGGCCGCCGCCATGGCGCTGCGGGCCGTCGACCCCGACGCGGTGCGCGCGCAGCTGCGGGCCTGTCTGGTGAGTGAGTGCGAGCGAGAGGGAGAGAGAGAGAGGAACACGCCAGTTGCAGAGTAGCGTCCAGACTGGACGGGACGTGCAGGTGTCGGCCGCCGCCATGGCGCTGCGGGCCGTCGACCCCGACGCGGTGCGCGCGCAGCTGCGGGCCTGTCTGGTGAGTGAGTGCGAGCGAGAGGGAGAGAGAGAGAGGAACACGCCAGTTGCAGAGTAGCGTCCAGACTGGACGGGACGTGCAGGTGTCGGCCGCCGCCATGGCGCTGCGGGCCGTCGACCCCGACGCGGTGCGCGCGCAGCTGCGGGCCTGTCTGGTGAGTGAGTGCGAGCGAGAGGGAGAGAGAGAGAGGAACACGCCAGTTGCAGAGTAGCGTCCAGACTGGACGGGACGTGCAGGTGTCGGCCGCCGCCATGGCGCTGCGGGCCGTCGACCCCGACGCGGTGCGCGCGCAGCTGCGGGCCTGTCTGGTGAGTGAGTGCGAGCGAGAGGGAGAGAGAGAGAGGAACACGCCAGTTGCAGAGTAGCGTCCAGACTGGACGGGACGTGCAGGTGTCGGCCGCCGCCATGGCGCTGCGGGCCGTCGACCCCGACGCGGTGCGCGCGCAGCTGCGGGCCTGTCTGGTGAGTGAGTGCGAGCGAGAGGGAGAGAGAGAGAGGAACACGCCAGTTGCAGAGTAGCGTCCAGACTGGACGGGACGTGCAGGTGTCGGCCGCCGCCATGGCGCTGCGGGCCGTCGACCCCGACGCGGTGCGCGCGCAGCTGCGGGCCTGTCTGGTGAGTGAGTGCGAGCGAGAGGGAGAGAGAGAGAGGAACACGCCAGTTGCAGAGTAGCGTCCAGACTGGACGGGACGTGCAGGTGTCGGCCGCCGCCATGGCGCTGCGGGCCGTCGACCCCGACGCGGTGCGCGCGCAGCTGCGGGCCTGTCTGGTGAGTGAGTGCGAGCGAGAGGGAGAGAGAGAGAGGAACACGCCAGTTGCAGAGTAGCGTCCAGACTGGACGGGACGTGCAGGTGTCGGCCGCCGCCATGGCGCTGCGGGCCGTCGACCCCGACGCGGTGCGCGCGCAGCTGCGGGCCTGTCTGGTGAGTGAGTGCGAGCGAGAGGGAGAGAGAGAGAGGAACACGCCAGTTGCAGAGTAGCGTCCAGACTGGACGGGACGTGCAGGTGTCGGCCGCCGCCATGGCGCTGCGGGCCGTCGACCCCGACGCGGTGCGCGCGCAGCTGCGGGCCTGTCTGGTGAGTGAGTGCGAGCGAGAGGGAGAGAGAGAGAGGAACACGCCAGTTGCAGAGTAGCGTCCAGACTGGACGGGACGTGCAGGTGTCGGCCGCCGCCATGGCGCTGCGGGCCGTCGACCCCGACGCGGTGCGCGCGCAGCTGCGGGCCTGTCTGGTGAGTGAGTGCGAGCGAGAGGGAGAGAGAGAGAGGAACACGCCAGTTGCAGAGTAGCGTCCAGACTGGACGGGACGTGCAGGTGTCGGCCGCCGCCATGGCGCTGCGGGCCGTCGACCCCGACGCGGTGCGCGCGCAGCTGCGGGCCTGTCTGGTGAGTGAGTGCGAGCGAGAGGGAGAGAGAGAGAGGAACACGCCAGTTGCAGAGTAGCGTCCAGACTGTCCTGACTGTGGTGAGTGCGGTAGGAAAGGGAGAGTGGAGATAAAGGGAATATGAATAATGACAATGATTAGAACGTGCGACCACTACACTGCGGGAGATGTCCCAGTGCCAGCAGCCACCTTAAAATTTAGAACTGTTGACTCCGACACGGTTAAGTCACAACTGAGAACGCCACTGGTAGGGGGGTGGGTGGGTGTTAAAATATGGTTTAGAATGAAATGGAAGATATATGCGTGTGTGTTCGTATGTGTGTTTAAAAAGAGATAAAACTATATTTATTAAAAAAATTGAATAAAAACACAATAGAGTAGAATATTAAAAAAAATCACATTATTAATTACATTGCAATTTCAAATAATAACAATTTCAATTAAAATACATATAATAAGTCACAACAATATTTTTTGTTACTTATAAAAAGAATAGGTAGCTCGAAAAAAGATAATGTTTTTATTTTTTTCTTATCTTCAAAAATTACTAACTGACTGATGCAAAATCTGGCTAAGCGTGTGATGTCATGCTGCATTTTGCCAATCGAACCGAAAACCTTCATACTTTGACTCGGCCAGCTCTCGCAGTTTTGTTATAAATTCATTTTTTTTTATAGTAAATAAATTAAACGGTTAAAAAACACTCCGTATCACCCGTAACAGTCGCCGCATGACGTCACACAACGACTGAGCGAAGAAGCGTAAATGGTCCAGCCCAATAAGCATGGGAAAGCTGCACTGGCTTGTAATGAAATATTTTTAATATGATTTTTATGGCTTTTTATCTAAAATAGCGATACATATTTTTTTTATCTCTAAGTCTAAAAGTGAGGGAGATATGGGTGTTTACACTAACAGTAGCGTCGATCTATTGAACTATTGAACTAAATTACCACTGAACTTATAGGGTATTTTAATAAAACAACTTCAGTGACCTATCCAATCTGATCTCAATTTATTTAAGATTTTGCATGGTTATATACTTTTGTCGTGAATTAAATGATGTCGCGATTCAGAAACGGTCAACGCCATCTCTTTTGCATAAGGACAATCATTTATAACATAGAATGTTATATATTTAACGGTCGTTAATAATGGGGATAACAACCCTTGACATAGAAGTTTATTTTCTCGAAAAGTATTAAAGATATCTTGATGAAATTTAAACTGAAATCATAAGTTGAAAAAAAAATTGTAAATATTATTAAGTGTTTACTAATTAGGTATCTATGCTGAAAGTTACAAAAAAAATCGAAGTATTTACTATTTTGATCTTTATATAAAGTAGTACGTTTGGTGAGAGGCATATACTTAAGTACAAGTTTATACACGTTACGTATACGCATACACATTCTCTTGACGGTTTTTACTATTTTGAGATATGTTCCACTATTTCGTTTTTTTTTGTAACATTTAGAATAGACAGCTAACTAAAATATAAATCATGTATATAATTTTGGTAGGTGTCAATTTACAGGGTGTTATATAATTGCGCCACCCAATAAATAAACTTCTAATTTTTCCCTACTTATAATTTTCTAAAAAGTCTGAAAAAAAAAATAGTAGTAATAAGCTTATATATAGCCACGTTCGTTTTAAATTTAATAAAGGTTATAAGGTAAGGTAGATTACCTTTGAATCTTGAATGAGATAGATTTCGAGAAAGTAAACTTTAACGTTAAGAGTTACCACCGTAACTCCCTTACTGTAAGGGTTAGAGACAAAAAATAGTGTATTTCAGATAAGAAGCCATAAAATAATATTGAAAATAATTCATTAGAAGCTAGTGCAGCTTTCCCAAGCATATCGGGCTAGACCCTTTTAAAAGGCGGTGAAACTTGACAACGTTGTATTGTAACTTTAGAAATCCTGACTCGATTTTGATGAAACAAAAAATAATATTATTTGCACAAGGACGCGTATTAAATGCAGTAACTGTTATAATAAAATTGACGTGTTGGTGTAACTCATTATTTCTGTTTATAATCGGTTTTCTATTTGAACCCGCTTTTCTTGTTTTCTTCAAAAAATTAACAGTATTCACTACTGTACCAACTGTAACTGGAAAGAAGAATGTATTACAAACATATCGATTACTTAAAAAATTTTCCCATATCCAATATCACAACGCTTCAATTCACTCTTAGACAAGTTGCGGTAACATTGTCTCCATACATTTTATAATTAAATAAAATAATAGTATAAATAATATAAATAGTATCTGTTAATATATTTTTTAGTTAAACATTTAGTTAAATTTTTTTAAGTTAATAATAACAGTTAAATTAGTACATTAAAATTAGTCGCTTCTTAATATATAACTGTGTCTTAAATTTCTTTTGAAAATACTTTTAACGTAGCGGGACTGTTAACTTACTGATACTGGCATCTTGTTTTAACTTCTAGTAATTCCTTAACCAAATAAGGTAACAAAAGAAATTTAAGACACAGTTATATACCTTATTTGGTTAAGGAATTACTAGAAGTTAAAACAAGATGCCAGTATCAGTAAGTTAACAGTCCCGCTACGTTAAAAGTATTTTCTTTCCTAAATGTGGAATAACACTTTAAAAATGTTAAAAATATTTAATAAATAGCATTATCTCTTGCCAGACGATTATTCTTAATATTTATCTTCGGGTAGCGGGAATTTGTAAAAATCTCCCTACAGAGATGGTAACAACATAAATAAGTTGTAACAAGCGTATAAAAATTTCGACGTAGCTTGATGAGGACGTATGGTTTAGTGGTCAGAACGTCTGGTCGGTTTCCAGGAGGCGCAGGATTCCCCCGCTACGTTCAAACTTTTATACGTTTTCTAAATAAGTATTTTTTATATTTTTTTCTAAAAACTTTATTTACAAAATAAACTCGAACCGTGCCTATTTAAACTTCTTAAGGGTTTTCTCTCAGCTTCACGTTGTTTTCTGTTTACAGCAGTGGTAAAAGAAACTTCGTCCATTTTCCCCCGAATTTTCGATGGATTGAGTGTTGAGCGGTGGCGCTCAACGCTGCGCCCAAGTTACCAGAGCGAGGAAATGATAATATTGTATAAAATTCATTCCCCCGATTGCGAATTGAACCCACAACATCTCGTTTAGCCTCAAGCAGCCTGAAGTCATTATATATTAAGTTAAATTATTCAAGTTCAACAAACTATGTTTCTAACGGGCTTTGTAACTAGATTGTTTATAGCAATTTAAAGGAATTCCTTGCTTTGATACTCGCATATACCAAATATATAAATAGTCGAAACTTAACGTTAAACGTTAACTTACTAAAAACAAGATATATAAGAATTTGGGCCAGTCGTGGCGCAAGGGCAGAAACGTGTGACTTTGAGCGTGACAGGTTGTGGGTTTGATTCCCACTCGTGGAAATTAAATATTTTTATTTCATCGCTCTGGTGTTGAGGCGAAGCGCAGCGTTGAGGTCCACCACTCAACACACAGACAGAATACACAAGGCTTCCTCTGCCTGGCCTACTAAATGCGGGGTACAGATTGAAACTTACTTTAAAAAAAAACACACGTTTTATATATTTATTAATTATTTAAGAGAAAATAGTGACCACCCAGACATACATTAATATACTTGTAGTATAAAAACAAACTAAATAATTCCATCAGCTTTAAGCCCTTATTAAATAAAAGTCCCTATTATAAACTAACGTAGTCTGTTGACTAACTTCAATTAATCTAATCCCAATACATAATACGACCAGTTCAATAAACTATTGTATGTACGTACAGTGCTTTGTCGCGGTATCGCGTGCGGCTGTTAGTGCTGACGTTGAAAGGATTCTGTACTATTATACTGGCTCGCAAGCCAAGAATATAATATGTTTGGAGGAGGCGAAATAGAATATAAACGTTTGAAAAGTTTTTTTTGTATCACAGTGTTTCACGCATTTGGCAGGGTAGGCGGAAGTTAAGTAGTGTTAAGTGATCCCGTTCTTCCCGCACCGTCCAATTTTCGGGATATATCGTGTTGAGTGTCTTGTGAACAAAGCAAGGAAGTTAAAATAATTATTTACTAAATATGAAAATCGAGTAGGTAATCGAATCCACAATCATTACGTTTACTTAACGCTCTGCCGTTGCGCCACGATGGTATCTATTTAAAAAGTTAAAATGTTCATATTGTACTAAAATTACTATCCAGAATTCGGCAGAAAGTGGGGAACGGAGTGTCTTAACACTAGGTTCCCTCTGCCTACCCTGCTGTGTGCGGGGTACAGCGTGAAGCTGATTTATTTATTTTTTATTTTTTTTAAAATTACGTGGAATATCTTTTCAATTATCTTTTTTTATTTTCAATAATTATCGTAAATTGTGTGTTTTAAGCCTAGAACGCTGTGTAGTAGTGATATATTACTTGTTTTTTAAGATTCTGCATAGGTAAACTTTTATGACGTTATGTGCTGGATGTAGAATTTTACGCGGATTTTTTTTAAATACACCATAAAAAATAAAAAAGAGTAAAATAAATAAGCTTCACGCTGTATCACGCACACAGCATGGTAGGCAGAGGTAACCTACTGTTAAGACACTCCGTTCCCCACTTTCTGCCGAATTCTGGAGGCATTGCGTGTTGAGTGGCAGAACTCAACGCCGCGCTTTGCTCGACATCAGAACAAAGAAATGGAAATATAAATTTAAATAAATATTTCATCTCCTCGAGTGGGGATCGAACCCGCAACCCGACGGTTTTACAGTCACACTTTGTGCCCCTGCGCCACCACTGGCCTCTAAAATAAAAACAAACATTTAATCATTAAAATACAAACATTTATTTAATTTTTCTTAAATATCTACTTTAATTATATTAAAACAAATTTTACCGACTATTGTAAGCTCACCGTCACCATATCCAAAACTCCAAAATCATCAATAGTTTCATGCATTAATGTCGTAATCAGTGACGCGGCACAATAGATTTACGTTTGATTCACTTCCCTACTACTGACCCGCCTTGCATGCCGCTACTATCAGTTTACGAAGAGATGAGCTTTGATTCTTTCTATTTGTTGTTAGTGTTAGCTGTCACGTTGTTAAAGTGGCTTGTAAGGATCTACCGTATACGGCACTAAATACTTAACGAGTTGTTAAAACGAACAAAAAAAGTTATTTAAGTAAACAAATAATAAAGTAAATGGCGTTTTGCTTGCAGAGATTCTATCGCACGCTAAGCGAGATTAAATCTGAAGTAGAGTCGATCATAAAGACCGGAAGGAAAATGGTAGAAGAGAAATCTGTGCCTGAACCACAAGAGTTTTCGAAGAAAATCGATATGCTTAAAGAGCTTTATAATAAGCTCGGTGCTCACGTCACTGAATCTAAGACTAAGTTAGAGACGGCTTTGTTAACTGCCCGTGAAATACAGAACGATCTACAGTCGCTTACATCTTGGCTCCAAGGGCTAGGAAATGTTGGCAAGCAGACTTTGGAGCTGGAAATGTCTCGCATGGAAGCGATTAAAGACAAACTAAATGCAAATTATCTAGAATTTGCCAAAAATTGTGATCCTGTGTATCTAGAAAGTTTACGTGAGCAAATTGACGATATCAATTCACGATGGGACAACCTCAAGCGGCATGGACTAGAAAAGAAGGAAACAGAAGTAGAGATCCTACAGAGATACCTGAATGATATTGATCAAGAGTTAGAAAGTCCAGAGACCATGTCGCACGCGAAACTGAGACTTCTAAAAACTGAAATCCGGTCTAAAGCCAGTGAAGTCGAATCCATGGACAATAAAGCCCTGATGAAGCAGTGGGAGCGCATTTTGGAGAAGATAACTGTGAGTACTTCAATTTATTATAGTAACTTATTGTCAGGCGACATCATTCGTGGTTGTAAATAGTCAGATATATCGACTTTTTCATGATTTTTGTTATAATTTACCTTTTTACTGCCTAATGTACATAATATGTATGGAACCATAAAGTCGCAGTAGTTAAAATAATTTCGTAGAATAAAATATTTTGAATTTGTGTTTGAAAGGGGATTAAATTATTGATTCTAATAAAAAAAAACACATTTTAATTTTTTATTTATTTTTTTGTTACTTCTTTGATATATATTTTTAATTTTGATAATCCCATAATTATGTATATTAGACTGCGGAAGCTAAATCAAATTTTGATCAAATCTAAAATTCGATAAATCTGTACAAAATATATTTGAGTTGCCATTGCTTAATGTTTGGTAAACTCATATTTTTATTTTTTCCTGTCGTTGGTTGTTTCTGTAATAAGTTCCTCATATTTTGCTTGTTTTGATCACTGTTTATACACGGGAGCACGTAGTCGCTTCTTCGATTGCGATATTACTATTGTGTACGGCGATGTTTCAGCCTGAGTGTGTGTGAAATATTTAATAAGTAACAAAGCGTACTTACGAAGTTTGTTGTGTTCTTTCCATTTTTAACATAAATATAAAACACTACAATACGTGAGTTGTTTCATTTGTTGTTTCACTTGTAATTATATTACACGTGTAAATAAGTGGAATGGTGCTGGTGTGGATTGTGCGGTGTAAAAATGCTTATATCACGGCGTCAAACCATTACATCACTGCGTAAGGATTCACTGGGATTCATGCTTTCACCATACGATGCTTTGGGACTTATGTATAAGATCATATTCATACAGGACTGGAAAAACTAAATCTGACTAATATATAAATAATACATGTGTGCCTTAACATATTAACGTTAGTAAACAGTAAGTCTAAGACGGGTTCTGCTTGCAGGCCGCCCAAAATAACGGTGATAAAGAGTCAACAACAGTCGAATATGAAAATGTTACTGATACCATTAAACGACGCTTAGAAAGTCCAATTAATTCACCAGATACTGAAAGGCCTGAATTTAAAAAGTCTAAAATACCTCTTGCATTAAAAAGTCCTGTGCCTATAAAAAAAGAGATAAAAGAAAGTGGTAATAGAAGTAGGAGTTCTTCATTAGAAAGAAGAAAAAAGAAAGGTGACAGTCCAATGACTGATAGCATATCAAGTACAATGTCGACAGATTCTATAGAAAGATCTATTTCTATAATGGGGTCCGTACCTACAACACCGGAAACTCCACGCAAGGATAGTAGTACTTTTAATTTACTAAAGGACAGTGACTTGTTTACTCAAATTTCTAGAAACAAAATTGAACCTAAATCATCCGCGCCTCAGGCTAAATCTACAAAATTAGATCCGTGTCACGTAGTAGCGGTGACGGAACATGAAATTGTTAAATCCACTGTCAGTCCTATAGAACCAATGGAAATTTATCCTTCAGATACAGTAGAAACTGTTGTTGAATTCATACCTCAAACGGTGGAGACTGTCGAAATCATTGATGACACTGAAGGTGAGTCGATTGGGGATTCAGATGACGAAACAGACGAAACAATATCATCAGTTGACTTAGGCTCTGAACCCAAAACGTTTGTCGTAGAAGTAAAGACGTTTGAACAGAGAATGAAACCTACACTGGGAATATTGAAGCGCAGAAGTGGCCCGAGCGAAGAAAGGCCTAAAGTTTTGAGAGTGACTATGGAAGTTCCGGATCTCATACCAGAGAAAGATCAAGATGTGTCTATGCATACACCACCGCCAACACCTTTAGAGGGGGCAGAAGCTGTGGAATGTCCTTTGCTGTACGATTTAGCAGTGAGACAAAAAGTTAATCAAAATTTATTGAACGATGAATTAAATGAGTATTTAATTTTGGATGATGTGCCCAAAGATCAAGCTTCGTTGCCAGAACCGTCTGCAACAGAATCCTTAGCTAACGATACTCCTGCAGATTTAGTAGAAATTAAATTGGAGAAAGAAGACCAAGATGTGGAGAAATCTTCACAAGAAACATCGCAACATAAAGCATCAACTAGCGAAGAAGAGGTTATTTACACAGAAGTTGAAGATTCACCACAGGTATAAGATTAAAATTTATATAAGAAATAGCTATTTTTTTTTAAGAATATTGATTTTTAATTTAGATATAATGAATAAAAGTTCTATACAGAATTTTTTTTAACTAGGTCTATTACTATATGTTTATTTAATACAAATACTTTTAATCTTTCATTAAATTAAACTTTATTTTTATACTTCTCGACTACGTAACAAATTAAAATAATATAAAAAAAGTATTTCTTAACAATAAATAATAACTCAACCTTTAGGTCCGACTCTCATCATCCGAATTCGACGTAAAAGAACCACTGTCTACATCAACTCCCATTAGAGAAGACAGAAGGAAGCAGGTTCAAGTTGTCGCAATGTCTCCTAAATCCCAGGACGAGGACGAGTCTCTGTCCCCGAAACATAAAACACTATCGAGTCCACTGTTCAGTTTTAAATCTCAATTGTCCATGAAAGAGAGGAAAATGTCGAATGAAAAGTACCAGCGAACTGACGATTATGCTCAGGTATTTTTCTTATATTAATTACTAATTATAGTACCTGCTTCTCTAAACTAAGAGGTACATTAATTTAATACAATAGTTTTGGTTATAAGAAGTAGTGATAAATCGCCTCTCGATATTAAATATTAGACTGTAGACCATTTTTGTTGTTGTTGTTTTTTTTTAATCTACGTTTTGGAACGTAATGTTCAATTCGACAGGAGAATGGAGTGTTCACACACTGAGTTCTCTCTACTTATGTTGCTACATGCGGAATAAATCTATCTTACAATAAATAAAAAATATTTAGAATATGATATGAAAAAATGACAAAGTTATCATTTATTGAAAGAGAAAAATAAACTATTTAATACATAAATGTCATTTAATTTTATGAATGATTTTAACAAAAAAAAACAGGTATCAGAGATAACAGAGAGCTCACCGGAAGACGATATATACGATGCTACCACTTCAGAGCTAAAACGTCGTTTCCCCAAAGCATGTGATAAAGAATTAGAAGAGTTCGAAATGGAAGCTGAACGTATGGCGCGGAGGATGCACGTTATGCTATTGACGGTGGGAGGAGTTGCCAGCGAAAGAGATCCAGCTAAACGATTAGAGGTAGGTTCTTTGGATTTATGTTGATTGATATTGTTTTGATTTGTCAAATCGTGGTAGCTTTGTGTTCATTTAACGATGTGTGAACAACAAAAGGATTACTAAAACAATAATTTGTTATATTTGACGATATTGCAGCATATGTGATCTAAGATTTTATAATATAATTGTTCTGTATGGTTAAACAAAAGGTTGTGATGGATTTCGTCTCTGTATGCAATGTCTAATATTGTTATCAGAATATGATTCTGATCGTATTTTAAGATTAGACTTTAAACTATAAGCTTAATTTTCTCTGACTAGGTACGAGAAGTGTTAAATAAAAAAAATCACATATAACTATTAAACCTATTGGAATTAATTTTAACCTATAATTATAAAAAATATATCATTACTGGTAAAAAAAACAGTGTTTGTAGGTTATTACAACAGAACTACCACATTCTAATTGAAAAAAAAAAGTCAATTTTTATATTTTCGATTAATTATATTACAGATACTAAAGAATCAACTCGGAGCTGTAGCACCAGACGCAGCCGCCCTCATATCACGCGGAGACAGCCTCGTCTATGCAAAACATAAAGATAATCCACAATTAGCAGATTATTTACAAACACATTTCCAAGATAAACTAAGAAATAAATGGTCGATAGTAATGTCCGAAATAGAAACGAAACGCAACGCAGCGCTAAAAGCGGAAGACGATATCAAAGAATTGAACACATTAATAGAGAGCATGCAAAAATGGAGTAAAGATTCTGAAGCTAAGATCAAAAATGGCGGAGATAAAATGAAAGAAGAGTTGGTTGATAGAGAGAATGATGTGGACCGAATTCAGGATCTGTGCAGGGAGTTGAGAGTGCAAAGGGTAGCGTTTCCGGAGAAACCCGCTAACGATGTGGCCGCCATGTTTAATAGAATACGTGACGCGTATGAAGCGAGTATACCCAAAAAGGATAGGAAGAAAATGGTATGATTTATGTTTTTGAGATATTCTGGACGTAATTGTGTCGGTTTATGGTGACTGTGCGTTCGATTTTTAGGTCAGAGAATGATTTAATGATATTTTGATTTTTTTTTCTTTCTGCTGAGGCATAACATTATATAGGACTAGTGGGCGCGCGCAGCGTCGCCCGCGTATTTGCACCCTGAAGGGTGAAATCTAAAAAAGCCACGAAACACGTGTTCAATAAAATATTTTTAACAGTTTGAATTTATTTTTTTATAAAAATCGGTGACGATGTAAAGTCTATTCCATATAAACTTTCAACCCCTTATTTGAACCCTTAGGGGGTGAATTCTAAAAAAGCATGACACACGTGTTTAATGAAATATTTTTAAGAGTCAGAATTTCAAATTTTATAAAAATCCGTGCCGATTTAATTTTTTTTCCATACAAACTTTCAAACCCTATTTCATCCCTTTAGAGTTAAAATTTTTCAAAATCCCTTCTTAGTGGATGTCCAGATTATGAAAATAAACATCTGTCCAAATTTCACGTTTCTGCGCACAGTGGTTACGGCTGTGCGTACGTCTTACCTGAGTCAGTCAGGTACATGTCCTTTTATATATATAGATAGAAGATAGTATGTGCACACAATACTTCCTACATTAACTTAATTACTCTCTGCGTACCCTCTTGTATATGGGATGATTCGTGAAGCTGAGGGTTGCTTGAGACATTGTGGCCTGTTGATGAAAAATTATCATAAGTCTTTTGCTAGTATTCCTGTTTTGTAACATAGCTGCCAGGAATACCAAACCTGACCACTAAGCCATACGTTCGTTCTGAACGTATGGCTTAGTGGTCAGGGCGCCTGGTCGGTTTCCAGGAGGCGCGGGTTCGGGTCCCGCTACGTTCAAATTTTTATACGTTTTCTAAATAAGTATTTTTCTTTCCTAAGTGTGGAATAACACTTTAAAAATGTTTAAAAATATTTTGCAAGTGATTGATATATGTGGTCCCCTGCAGCAAGAGAGCGTGGAGGCGCGCAACGAGTTCGTGACGCGCGCCAACAGAGCGCGCGAGGCGGTCGCGGCCGCGCACGCGCTGCTGCGCGCGCCGCCGCTCTGCGGCCGCGACTACGACGACTTCCCCATGCAGGAGGACGTGCTGCTTGTGAGTCATCAGCTTTATACGTTTTGAATACAAGGGAAACATATCTTGTTAGTTCAAAAATTTAAAAAAGTCATTAATTATTGGTTTAATAAAATATTTATTATCGTTAATTAACATTAAACTAAGGAGAGGAAGTCGCCTGATTTTAATTTTTTTTTTATTTCATTATTTTTAAAAATAATAAAATCCCATATATTATCAAAAAACTAAAAATATATTTCTGAATAGAAAATTAATTTATATTTTAAAATTTTATAATTCAAATTTCAAACTCAATAATGCTATTTTGCTTTACTTTAAACGCAACTGTTGTGGGTTCGATACCCACTGTTTATTTCCTCGTTTTGAGAAGAAAGTTTGACTAAGTCTCTAAAATTCGACGAAAAATGGAGAAAGGAGTGTTAAACACTTAATTCTCTCTGCTTGGTCTCCGAGTAAAACCGTGAAGCTGCTTTTTATCAATTAAGTACATTTGTAATCTTTATATATGAATAACAATTTTCAATGTCAAATTCTTTACTAAAACAGAGAATAAAATCGTCAATGGAAGAAGTACAAGCAAGCGTGGAAGAAATAGAAAATTCCTATACGTTTGCCTCCCGCAAGACCTCTAGCGACCAAGTGAAGAGACTTAGAGATAAATTGAGAGTGGAGTGGAACTCTCTGAAGGATGCTTACAAGGAAAGACATGAGAGGTTAGTGTGGTACAAACCGCGGCGTTGTGTTCCGCCATTCATCACGCAATGTCTTGAATTTAGGTGGAAAACGGAGAACAGATTGTCTTTTTGCTTATTCTGAAAGTGTGTCAGTATTTATAGTTAGTATCCATTTATAATAAATATATAAGAAATTGTGAGCGTATTTTAGTCCATTGTGGACGTTGACTGGTGATTTCGAATGCACCTATAATACTTTTAGTTTTGCTTAATATAAGATAATATCTGAGGCCAGTCGTGGCAGCACGAAGTGTGACTGTAAAACCGACTGGTTTTGGGTTCGATCCCCACTCGAGGAGATGAAATATTTACTTAAAATTATATTTCCATTTCTTACCTAGTCGAGTCTAATGTCGAGGCTAAGCGCGGCGTTGAGTTCTGCCACTCAACACGGAATTCCCCCTAGAATTCGGCAGAAAGTGGGGAACGAAGTGTCTTAACACTAGGTCCCCTCTGCCTACCCTGCTGTGTGCGGGATACAGCGTGAAGCTGATTTATTATTTTTTTTTAAATTAATATATTTTTTTTAATTTTAAGATAATCTCTTCATAATGTAAGAGAAACTATTTTTTTTCTTTAGATGGTCCCGCTGTCAGGCATCGTGGGCATCGCTCTACGCGTCTCTGGAGAAGGGCGGCGAGGCTCTGGACGCGCTGGAGAGAGAATTAGATGACATCGCTAACGAGAAGCTGTCCGTGCAACAACTCGACGAATTGGAGAAACAGGTATTGTGATTTTTCTGTGAATTTTTTTTACAATTTAAAAAAAAAAATTCTACGAATTCATTTTAAAATTAGTGGCCTAAAACGAAATTAAGTGTGTTTATATAAAATATAAACAGGTTTTTATTGTATATTTTAAAATGGACTCGGGGTAGAGGTTAAGGCAGCTCTTACTATTAGATATAGTCCGTCTAAACTCTTATTGATAATCGGAGGTACTCGCGTAAAATTGCGCAGAATACGTATGCGCAGAAAACGTTCGATCAGTGTTACCCTGTTATGTTGTTTTACCCCACGCTTAGCAAATCATAATTAAATGTTTTATAATCATAATTTATGTTCTAGTAAATTATACAAAATAGTAAAAATAGTAAAATATAAAAATTTAAACAAAAAAAGACCACTCAACACGCAATGCCTCCAGGATTCGGCAGAAAGTGGGGAACGGAGTGTCTTAACACTAGGTTCCCTCAGCCTACCCTGCTGTGTGCGGGATACAGCGTGAAGCTAAAAATTTTATGAGGATATCTAAATATTAAAAAAAAAATCAGCAGTTCAATTCATCGTTGTCGAGAATAAAATCGAGACTGGCGCGAAAAGTATTTTTTTTTAAGTAATGAACAGGAGTCATTTCAAACTAAACTAAAATAAACTTCTGCTTATATAACTAATGAAACATAATATTTATATATATACTATATACACCTATGTACAACATAAATTTTCAGTATGCGTAATACACAGTACTATACAATATGGATAAAGAAATATCTGGCAATATTTAAACTTCTTAAAGATTATATTAAAAAAAATATTGGGTAAATTATAAGAATCAATTTTGAGGTACAAAAAATTAAAGTCTGGTATCCCTTTGCCATATCGTGTTACTTTACGTCAGTGTGACCGCTACGTCCTTACAGAAAATTCGTACCCACACATCTTTATAAGTACAATCGAGCTCATATATATATGGTTCAAACAAAAATATAATTAATTGTAAACAAAATGCCTTTTACCGTTTTGATTGCTTGC
>JAAIXJ010000116.1:302945-320912 GCA_013403705.1 Heliconius hermathena | reverse complement strand
GCGAGGGCTCGGTGCGGCGTGTGCGGGCGTCTATGTGCAGATATCAAAATATGCGTTCTGCGCAATTCTACCGCGCGTGCTTCCCATATGCAATACCGGTTTTGTCGGACTATACTCTACTTGTATCTGGCAATCATTTCATGGAAATAAAAAGAATACACTTATCAATTTTTTCATGAAAGTAAAAAGAATACTCTTCTCAATTTCTTTCTTGTTATATTTTTTATTTTATTTTATTGATACTTTTGTACTAACTAATAATATAAAAATGGAAATTTTACTTGCCTAGATCAATAGCAGAAACTACTGATTCAAGTATTATTTTATTGTACACCCTAATAGAACTATAAGATAAAAACATTCCTTAGTTAATAGCTAGTATAATAATAATAAAATAAAATTTCCCCAGATAAAAGTCCGCCAGCGCGAAGCCAACGAGATCTCGGCGAGCGGTCGCGCGGTGGTGCGCGCGTGCGGCGGCGCGCTCGCCACCGCCGTGCGCGACCAGCTCGACGCGCACCAGCTGCGCGTCAAGCGTGCGGCGCGCGCGCTGGCGCACGCCAGACTGAGCGCGGAGTGAGTATCTACGCTGGGTCCCCAGGTTCCCTCTGCTTATCCTGCGATGTGCGGGACTGATGTGTGTGTGTGTGTGTGTGTGCGTGTGTACGTGTGCGTGTGCGCCCATATAAGCAGTTTGACCGCCAGCAGAGGAATCTATGTGACGTATAGTGATAATTACTGTTGTGGTATTGCGGGTGTATTATAACATTTATAGAAACTAATGTGTTTATAAGTATATTTGGAATGTAAAAACCATAATCATCATCTTTCTTCATTGCTCTTCGTCTATATAATATATATTTGAGTATACACATGTTTCAATGTATGAAAGTATTTTTTTAACACGCACTTAACATGGCAGGAAGAGAGTTCAACATGAACAATACAAAATGAAAATATTAATAAATAATAATTCATTCCCTGCCTGGGAATCGAATCCACAGCGTGTCATGCCTGTGCCAAGTCAGCCTCGCTTGCATTTACATGAAATCATTTATTACTGTGTTATATAATGTATGCGGCAAATGACATGATAAAGTGTGACTTAGAAACGATATAAGGTAAGTATATACGTTCTAAATAAATAAGAATTAAATATTATTTTAATATAGAAATCTGTATAATATCATATAGAATGAATTCTCGTTATTTTTTAATTTAATTTATCTTTCGCACGCAGCAGGGTAGGCAGAGGAGAACTTAGTGTTAAGACCTTCCGTTTCCCACTTTCCGTCGAATTCTGGAGGCATTGTATGTTGAGTGGCGGAAATCAACGCCGCCCTTTGCCTCGACACCAAAGCGAAGTTCAAGTTCCTCGAGTGGGGATCGAACGCACAACCAATTGCGTTTAAAGTCACACTTTGTGCCACTGAGGCCGACGACTGGCCTTTATTAAAATAATTTTCCATAAACAATTATTATTTTATGATAAACTAAGATAACATACATGGATAGATTAAACTATTTTTTTAAAATAATTTCCATCACAGATCAGAATTAGAGAAGCAAGCATCATCAAACACAACATTAAATGTCACAAAAACCGAGAAACTTCAAGAATCAATGGAAGCGTCAGATGTGCTGCGCAGTGTCCGCGAGCTGTTGCTGACCACCAGCGCCAACCCCTCCGACCACACCAGCCTGGCGATACGGCTGAGCCTGGTCAAGGTACGCACTGTCTCGTTATCAGAGCAACCGTCTCGTTTACAGTCAGACAAGACCTCGACGACGACCTCGACGACCTCGTATTAATACGACCTCGACGACCTCGTATTAATACGACCTCGACGACCTCGTATTAATACGATACTACTAAGTTTCATAAAATCTTATATAGCGATATGATCGAGTATAGTTGAAGTAAGTTATTTTTCTAATTTTAATTAGTAGGACAGGCGGAGGGAACCTAGTTCCCCACGCACCGTACAATTTTCTAAACATTGCGTGTTCAGTGGCGGAACTCAATGTTATGTATTCTTGTTGCTAGAGTGAGGAAGTGATTACTATTTTATTCACGGAGTGAAACTCGAACCTTTTTTTTTAAATGTACATTCAAATTTCACTACAAAAAATTATAAATTAAAATAATACTTATTTTATTTTAATATCAAAAATAAAGAAAAATATTTAAAATTTAAAAATAAATATTCAAAAACACACATCAAAATCGAGATTTCTTCAAAAAAATTAAAAAACACATATCTCTCTGTAGACTTTGGTCAAAATCAGTACACGAATTAATAAGAGCAATCTGAAACCCATACTGTTACAGTTCACCATCGACTTTGGCCATACGCCAATTTTAAAAACAAACAAAAATCACCTTTATTCTTTTACTCATAAAGCTTATTTAAATTTTAACCTTAAATTAAACTTTTAACTTCCGCTCATGGTAATTTAATTCTTATTTCTATAACAATAGTGTTTATTTTAGTTATTTTTTGTGGACCCTTCCCTTTATATCTAAACATATTGTTCTGTTCGAGACTACCCTCATTACTCCTAAACTTTGTCAATTGACTAGACGTAGTATTTTATCTTGTTTTTTTGTCTATCATATGTCATTTCAATGTGAGCTTTGTTTCGATTGTTTTATTTTACACGCTATATCACGCAGTATCACGCTGAATCTGGTATATCTAGTGTAGTGGGTACCTAGTGTTAAGACACTCCGTTCCCCACTCAATGTTCTGTTTTTGATATGTTGTGTGTTCAGTTGTGGAAATCAACGTTACGCTTGTTTTGTTACCGAAGTGAGGATATAAATATGAAATAATTAATTCCCCTAAATTTGAATCGAATCTACAATCCTCTTACAGCCAGACACTGTGCCGCTGCACCACGATGGCCACTAACATCTGTATGTTAATCCTAGTGTCTAATAAATCTTATACATTTATTATATTAAATATACTAGACGAAATTCAAAAACAACTTAACTTATAAACTTTATTCTCCATTCAAAAGGCGAAAGTAAACAAAATCAAATTGAACTAAAATATTCGCGATGGTAGCGGAAGTGAGACGCCGCCGGAAGTTGTAGCCATCACGGCGTTTATACAGATTTCACTTGCTTATTTACATACTCTGTGAGCTTAAAGGCTTATACGATCAATTAAACTTGGCTTTTTATCGATTTAAGTGGATGGATGATTCCATCCATCCACTTAAATCGATAAAAAGCCAAGTCTGATTCCAGATCTGATTCCAGATCGAGGAAATTTTATTTTGTTATTACATACTTAAGGCCTGTATTTACATTGCTCTCAAATCTGAGATCGATCTTGAGATGTGATTGTTTTTCTTTTATAGATTTATAATTTATGAATGAAAACAGCATCTCAAGATTGATTTTAGACTTGTATTATATATTTTAATTACTATATTGTATGAATTTAATGTTTTTAATTTGTAAAATAAACTAGCCTATTTAGGGATTTTGATTATATTAAATATTAGATGGGATCCGTTTTGAGGCTGTCATGGCGCAGTTGTACAAGGGTGTGACTGTAACGTGGCGGTTGTGGGTTCGATCCCTCGTGGAAATGAATTATTATTTACTCATATTTTCATATCTTCCCTCTGGCAACATGGCAGGACCGGCGTTGAGTTCCGCCACACAACACGTAATTTATTTATTTATTTTATTTTAGATAAATTGATTAATATTGATAATATATTAGTTAGTAGTTAGTTAAACAACCAGTTTCCTGCTATCTACTTAAATAGCGGAAAGAAATTTGAGCTTAACTTGAATCATTATTCTTATAATAAAGACATATATACATTTATGTATAGATACCGACATATCTAATTGTTAAACCACACTTCGTAAAATATCTTCGTTAAAGACGAATATTATATCCATATCATAAAGCATATCCAATAAAAAAGAACCGTAAGACATAATATAGTCGTCCCCAGAAGTGGTCTGATATTTAGCTACGAGAAATTTATCATTTGGGACGTGAATCAGCAACTCTCTGAGTTTCTTTAGGTTCTGTGAATGATGAAGGTAACATCGATCGTTAGTGCCTCAGGTCTTGCTATTTACGGTTTCTCACCTGGACAGTGTTGATTCAATTTAGTATTTATCTTTTCGTGTTCTAAAATTGTAAATTTATAGTAATAGTATAATATAAAGCTGTAGAGTTTGGTTGTTTGTTTTAAGACGCTGATCTCAGGAACTACGGGTTTGAATTAAAAAAAACTGTTGTTTTAGATTGGACTATATTACACCAGTGTTCTTCGTTCTTAACCTACTCTGGTAAAAATTACCAGGTGCATGTAGAAAGTGTGAATACACAACCTCGTAGGTTTTTCGTTTGAGCGTGGTCAAAAAATGGCGGGCGAAGCCGCAGCTTAATTATAAAAATTTGTATTGTTTTATAATACATAAATATGAAAACAAGCTAGTTAAAAGTAAAATAATATCGCGTTTATTAACTGTAATTGATTGTATGGTAAAAGTTGCCTATAACTAATTTGCCTTATTTTTTTTTAAATGTACCTGTAGTATACTAAGAATTTAATAATTAAAATGTTAAATTTGATGTTTCGTTGGAACGCTGTAGTTTTTTTCGTTGTTACACGCCTCATTCACCCGTCTGAGCTCCTCCCGCGGGACCGTTGCTGCCCAGGAAGTTATTTCGACCTAGGAAATTGTGTTTTTCAAAATCTAGATTGAATTTTTACAATGTTTTGGATTTTTTTTGATCTATGATTTTTTCCTGTGTAATGCAGATCGCATTGCCGTCTGCTAGTATGGCTTTCGGAAAATGGTTAGGTCTAAAAGTAAAGACTGGAGTTTCTTGATACTAGATTCTCTTTTCTTCTCTAGCTTCTGGTAAGCGACAATAGCACGAAGCTGAAACAAAATTGAATTAAAAAAAATAATAGCGTGTGTTTTCATATTTTTATGCTTCCCCAATTTTATTCTTACTTTATAATAGACTATCAACTTCACCAAAATTCATACAAATAAGTATTAAGAGCCATAACTAGTATTCATTCAGCTTTACTCTGTATCCTCTACTTATCCTAGCTGGGTAAGCATAGGGAACTTAGTGTTAAGACACTCAACTCCCCACTTTTCTTTAAATTCTGGAGCCATTACTCCTCGACGCCAGAACTAAGAATGAAAACATTTAATATTTCATTACCTCCAGTGGAAATCGAACCCACACCCTGTCACGTGTACAATAATCCGCTTGTGCCCCTGCGCCACGACTGGCCATACATAGTAAGTCATTAATTCGTTATTATATCAATAAAGTGCACACAAAACACACGTGATATTAAAGAATGTGAATAAAACGTTAGAAATAGAAGTTTTATTTCTGTCGTCTCGTACACTAGTTGTAGCGCACACGGTATAGTGACATCTGTACTCTAGTGGGATTAAAAAGGCATTACCCGGGAGGCCTAAACGACCTCACCTTTGGTACTAACCTCGAAAGACTTTATGGTTTCTTTATTTTGTAGATGTGGTTTGCTTGGGAGATTGTTAGCTTGGATTATGTTTGTAAAATAAAAATAGTATATTTTTATAGTCGTTT
Source organism: Heliconius hermathena (assembly GCA_013403705.1). Taxonomy (NCBI): domain Eukaryota; kingdom Metazoa; phylum Arthropoda; class Insecta; order Lepidoptera; family Nymphalidae; genus Heliconius; species Heliconius hermathena. The sequence goes on along the minus strand of JAAIXJ010000116.1, from coordinate 315,294 downwards.
TACTCTGTTTGTTAGAGGCATTGCGCTTTGAGTGGCGGAACTTAACGTCGCGCTTTGCCTTGGTACCAGAGCGAAGAAATTAAAATATTAATAAATAATAATTTGTTGAGGCCAGTCGTGGCGCAGCGGCACGAGGTGTGACTGCAAAACCGACTGGTTGTGGGTTCGATCCCCAATCGAGGAGATGAAATATTTACTTAAATTTATATTTCCATTTCTTCGCTCTGGTGTCGAGGTTAAGCGCGGCGTTGAGTTCTGCCACTCAACACGCAATGTCTTCAGAATTCGGCAGAAATTGGGGAACGGAGTGTCTTAACACTAGGTTCCCTCTGCCTACCCTGTTGTGTGCGAAATACAGCGTGAAGCTGACTTAAATATACATTTTTCTATAATATAATCTTAACAAAATATCTATTAAATATGAATATACTTATATTAAAGAAAAACGTGTTTAACTAAACTACATAAACATGGTATACCAGTAATTTCATAGAATTTTACATTGTTTATACGATGCACGCCCGTAACGATGTCCAGAATAGCCAGTTTTATTCATAAATTAATATATGAAATGATTTGTTACTTCCTGAAGAAGCAAGAGTTTTTCTCTTACAACGTTTAAAAATAAGTGCCAATATATTATAATGTAATATTTTAACGCAAAAAAACTGTTTCCAAAAAAATATTTTAAGAAATGTATTTTTAAATAAGAAGTACCTACATGTACTATTTTCTCTATAGTTCCCCGCACATAGCAGCGTAGGCAGAGGGAATTTGGGAAGAGATGTGACACTCCGTTCCCATTAATTCCCGTTTCGCAATTTCCGACGAATTTTAAAAGCATTGCATGTTGAGTGGCGGAATTCAACGCTGCGCTTCGCATGTTTACCAGAGCGTAAAAAAATTTATTAAATATTTCATTTCCTTGAGTGGGAATAGAACTCACAACCTGCCGTGTTTAGTCCAGTTCAGTCCAACACTTGTGCCCCAGCGATGCGACTGGCGAAAAAAATATTTATTATTTCTATTTACTATTTAGTTATTTCTATTTACTTCTTTGAGGCTAGTCGTGGTGCAGAGGCACAAAGTGTGACTGTAAACGCGACTGGTTGTGGGTTCTATCCCCACTCGAGGAGATGAAATATTTACTTAAATTTATATTTCCATTTCTTCATTCTGATGTCGAGGCAAAGCGCGACGTTGAGTTCCGCCACTCAATACGCAATGCCTCCAAAATTCGGCGGAAAGTAGGGAACGGAGTGTCTTAACACTAGGTTCCCTCTGCCTACGCTGCTGTGTGCGGGATACAGCGTGAAGCGATTTTTTTTCTACATTATTATAAAAATATTATCACCCACATTACAGATATTATGCCATCATAATAAATTTAAAACAGCCATCTATATAAGGGATTAAAATAAAAATGTATGCGAGATAGGTATTCAGGGAGCGCACCCAGCACGAGTATGCTATTTCTGAAGTCATGAGGATATTCCTGTCCCGTCTCCCATCTCTACGTACAGACAGACGTATATACATTAATAGTGTCAACGTATTATAATTCATATATGCTAAGATATAGGGTTCAAAATGGAGTGTTGAGTGAGAAATGATAGTCAATGAAATATATCGGTACATAACGCCGGAGCTAGTGTCGTGCACGTTCAGTGAGTGTCCGTCGGGCTGTTTGTTTTTCGGGATTTTCTCTAGTGATTCTGAATTCGATGAGTTATTGCGGTGGGTTTTTGTGCGGTTTTCTTTAACTGATAGAGATATATAGTGGGATTAGTGGTTTTTTTATTGTTTTGTTGGTTGGTATGTATGATTTTTTTATAAAAATATTAAATACATATAAGCATAATAAGTATTTCTTCATTTTAAAATTGTCTCAATTATCTATAGTTTTTAATTTCTATTAAAAACATTTAATACTTGTGTTTTGGTGATACTTTACTATTATTTGTGTTATTAACACTTAATTTATATAAATACATATTTCACCAGATTCTTTAAAGTGCATTATTATTTCCATATTTAAGTATGATTCCGGTTTCATTTATTAAATGATAGATAGCAATGGAAAACAAAGTGAGAATATCCTTCCTTAATTTTGGCTTCACGCTGTTTCCTGCATGTACCAGAGTAGGCAGAGAGAACCTAGTATCAAGACACTCCGTTCCCCACTTTTTACCGAATTTCTGTGGCATTGCATATTTTGTCCTGTTACCAGAACGACGAAATAAAAATATTAATAATTAACATCTCATTACCCCGAGTGGAATCGAACTCACAATTATCGTATTCACACACGCTTTTGTCACTGTACCACGACGGTCTCAATAGAATATCCTCCCTATTCGTCAATAATACTGAAAACTATAACTAGACATTACCTTGTTTAACAAAACACCTGTCGTATGTTAAAGTGTTGACACTAGAAACGTCATTTTTCGATATCTCGATGACAGAATCGATTATTGCTGATAGCTCTCTGTTATATATCGGTTTCTACGAATTATTCGCGTTAAATTATAATCGGTTTGCGTACTTTATATTTGGTGAAATAAATAAAAATCAGCTTCACGCTGTATCCCGCGCACAACAAGCTAGACAGAGGGAACCTAGTGTTAAGACACTCCGTTCCCCAATTCCGCCGAATTTCTGAATCAAAGCGTGTTGAGTGGCAGAACTCTCTACACCGCGCTTTCCTTATTACCAGAGCGACGAAATGAAAATACTAAGAAATAACAATTCATTACCCCGAGTGGGTGTCGAACTCACAACCGTCGTAGTTACACACACTTGTCACTGTACCACTACGGTCTCAATAGAATATCCTTCCTATTCGTCAATAACACTAAAAACTATAACAAGTTCGTTCGAGGTTCGATTCGTATCTAGTTTAACAAACAACTGTTGTAACAACGCTAAAGTGTTGACACTAGACGCGTTATTCCCAGATCGATGACAGAATCGATTATTGTTGATGACTCTCGGTTATATATCGGTTTCTGTGAATTATTCGCGTTAAATTGTAGTCGATTTGCGTATTTTATATTTGATTTAGTATAACAGACAGACAGACAAAATTATTGGTTGTTGATATGTATTAACATAGATGGGTGAACTATGTTTATTTAATTTAGTCTGTCAATATATAGGTGTAGTTGTATATATTATCGAATTATAAACAAAGGTTAAAAGATTACTAAAATTAATGTATTAAAATTTTGTAAACTTTTCTATTAAGTATAATAATAGGTATTGGTATAAATGTGTCATACATGTTAATTTTAAGCTATCATCTATTAGCAAAAATTTCTCTCTATTGTCTTAATATCTCCCTAACATTCACTGTCCTCAACCATTTAAAAATAAATACTCTTATTATCAAATAAACACTATATTTTTTTACGGAAATCGAACCCCCGATCTTACACAAAACCTCCGATAACCCTTTATTCACAAATCCACCAGTAACCACACTCCGTTCAGCGCGTGTCGTATCGCACGTCGCGATCGATTAATTCCGATGACAAGAATCGAGCGGCCCACCGATAGCCTAACTGCACGGGGTTGTGTCGCGTTAGCGCTAACGATTTGACCGCCGTTGTGTGGGTATAATAGGTTGTTTTGACTGACTTGACTGACTTTACAACATTTTGGGTTTGATATTTTTTTTGCATTTTTCAAGTGTTATTCTAAATCAGCTTCACGCTGTATCCCGCGCACACAAGGATATGCAGATGGAACCTAGTGTTAAGACACTCCGTTCCCCACTTTCCGCCGAATTCTGGAGGCATTGCGTGCTGAGTGGTGGAACTCAAAACCGCGCTTTGTCTATACACCAGAGCGAAGTAATGGAAATATAAATGTAAATAAATATTTCATTTCCTCGAGTGAGGATCGAACCTACAACCAGTCGCGTGTACAGTCACACTTTGTGCCCCTGCGCCACGACTGGCCATAATTTGTATGTATAGAAGTTTTCTACACATACAAATTATGGCTTGGAGGTTAGATGTGACGCAGGGGCACTTGTGTAACTGTAAACGACTGGTTGTTGGTTCTATTCCCCACTTGTAGAAATGAAATATTAAATATTTTCTTTTCTCTGGTCTGGTATCGAGGTAAAGCGCGGCTTTGTGTCCCGTTACTCAACAAACTGTGCCTCCAGAATTCGGCGGAAAATAAGGAACGGAGTGTCTGTAAATAAATATTTCACTTCCTCGAGTGGGGATCGAACCCACAACCAGTCGCGTTTGCAGTCACACTTTGTGCCATTGCGCCACGACTGGCCTGACAAACGACAAACGCGACTATTGTCGATTTCTATTCGGAAGAATTATATATTTTTATTCCTCGCTGTGGTAAACAGTAGGTACATAATTCCGAAACACGCAAATGACAAACAAATTCGACGAAAAGTGCGAAAAAGAGCTATTTTAGGTTCTCTTTTCTCTCGATTCTCTCTGCCTATTCAGCTATATGCGGGATACGGCGTGATTCTAAAAAAAAACTTTTAAATAGTTTTAGGTCAAAATACTAAATTATTATGTAAAACAATACTTCTATGCGTCGATAAAATCGTTCAACAGAATCACGAATTGGAGAGGGGCTCTCTAATCTATAGCTTTGCTGTTAACGATTTCAATACCAATGTGTGTCGATAGGGTGTTTACGTTACCAATTGATATGGAGCTTTTAACTGGAATTAACTTTAATTGGTGTTAATTTTATATCCAGAACGTAGATACTTTACATATAGAGTTTGTCTAGAATCGTATTTATATTCAATTTAATATATTTTTTTGTAAATTCATGCTGAATTCCAGGTAGGTAGGTAGAGAGAACCTAGTGCTAAGACACTCCGTTCGCCAGCCGGATCTTAATCCCGCGGGTTGTCTTATTTCCAGAGCGAGGAAAACGAAAAACGGTGCTAATACTAGGTTCTCTTTGTTTACTTTGCTCCTTGCATGAGATTCGTGGGGCAAAAAAAATCTGTACCTATCAAACTGAAATGAAAAGCCTTATTTGTCAATTTTACCATGTGACACTTAAACATGTGTGCATGTAGCTACATGCTGTATCTCGTAGCAGGGTAGACAGAGGGAACTAAATGTTAAAACACTCCGTTCTCCGCTTTCCTCTGAAATTTTCGAAGCGTTGCTTGTTGAGTGGAAATCAATTCTAGGCTTTTGCCTTAGTCCACAGAAAATGAAAATATTTATAAATAACAATTCATTCCCTCGATTAGGGATCGAATCCACAACTGTCACGTTACAGTCATACCCTTGTGCTACTACGCCGCGACGACACTTTAAAATGCTAGTAAAAATTTCAATACATAAAAAATAGTTTAGCCCCACGCTAAGTTACTGCTCCAGCAAAACTTAGTGGAGAGCTGTGCGCTGCCCGTGCGGTCGTAAAACCGATTTATTGCTTAGGCTTATGTTGCATGAAACCGTTGACGGTGTACTTACTACATATAATATATTAGATTTGTTTAGTTTGTGAGGCCAGTCGTGGCGCAGCGGCACGAGGTGTGACTGTAAAACCGACTGGTTCTGGGTTCGATCCCCACTCAAGGAGATGAAATATTTACTTAAATTTATATTTCCATTTCTTCGCTCTGGTGTCGAGGTTAAGCGCGGCGTTGAGTTCTGCCACTCACCACGCAATGCCTATAGAATTCGGCAGAAAGGAGAACGGAGTGTCTTAACACTAGGTTCCCTCTGCCTGCCCTGCTGTGAGCGGGGAAGATGCTGATTGATTGCTTGATTGATTGACTAATATATGTTATAAAAGCAGTACTTTAGGGTATAAGGATTTTTGTTCCTCTAGACTAGATCTTTAAATTTTGTTATATAAGTTTTTTTTAATAAAAATTAAGGTTCCATAGGTTTTGAGAGAGGTAGTTGTGTTTCTACTATATTGTGATCATATAGTTGAAAAAGGTAAAAAAATAGAAACACTAACAGCCTTCTTTATTATTAACTATTTAAACTATTGTAGAAACATGTAAGTTTGATGTACATATATTTTGTTGTATAAGATCACGCCAGTCGTGGCGCAGGGGCACAAAATGTGACTGTAAAATCGACTGGTGGTAGGTCCCAACCTCACTCGAGGAGATGAAATATTTACTTACATATATAGTTTCATTTCTTCGCTCTGGTGTCGAGGCAAAGCGCGGCGTTGAGTTCCCCCACTCGATATAAAATGCCTCCAAAATCCGGCGGAAAACGGGGAACGGAGTGTCCTAAGCCTAGGTTCCCTCTGCCTTCCCTGCTATGTGCGGGATACAGCGTGAAATTGATTTCATTTTTTAGATCAGTACTTAGTTGCCAGTTGCACCACTTTTTTCTATTCAGAAAAAGATTATAACTAAAAGTTTCTAACAAAAATTTCTAGTATTTTCTTCTCATATTTCTACAGAGACATTTCTACTTACTGTACCATAGTTGACTTAAAAGTTTTATATTATTCACCAAACTTTGAAAGCTTTCACGTTACTTTTAAGTAAGTAGGGTACAGGATTCAAATAAAAAGGGTACAATTTTTTTTTCATTTTTACTTTTTAAAGTTCTTTTCAATTTTAAGTGTAATTTGCAACTTTTGGTATATTTTAAAGTGTTACTACCAGATTGATTGTATATTTCAAATATAATTTAAAAAATTGGTTAGTAGCTTAAGACTACCATCCATTATCTGAACAATATTCTGTTAAATTAATGACTTATTTTGTAACAAAACGCTCGTAAATTATGTTTTTATGTTTAAACATAAAATATTAATAATTATGTTTAGATATAAAAGTGTTATGTTGATCCTTGAATACATAAATACATATGTATATACATTTTTCAGTTTCACGTTGTATCCCGCATACAGGGTAACAGGGTATGCAGAGGAAATTTCGTGATAATTTTGCTATTCAGATTACGCCCAATTTTCAAGGCGTTGCTTGTTGACTGATGGAACTCAACTCTGCACTATATCTTGTTACCAGAGCGAGAATATAAAACAACTCATTCGCCCGAGTAGGAATCGAACCTATCGAAATATATACTGTTAGAAATCGAAAGCGGTAACGTTTTTAAAAAAAAATTATATAAACACATATCGTCTATATGTTTCTAAACTATTTGGAAAGAGATACTATGTAATTGCAATAAGTGATATGTATCACCTAATAACAATACTTCACACTAGTTTCCTTCCAATAAGGGCTTCCAATAAGGGCTGTTGCCTACAAACAACTATCCCTAATTGACACAATTCCACTGGTTTTTTTTAAATTACATATATCTAATATACATATATAAAAAAATATGCTAACAAAATTATAATATATATTAATAATATAATTTTTCTAAAAAGGCACGCGAAGAGGAGCTGGGGCGGGCGGCGCGCGACGCCGACGCTCAAATACGCGCCCACGCCCCCGAATCGTTTGAGGCGAAGCGTTTACGCTCCGTGCGTGACGAATTGGAAAAGGTAATGTTTATTTTTTTTAAATATTTTCTCGTTTTAACTTGTCTTTACTACTTTTTTTTATAATTTTAACTTAACACTACAGACACGTGGTCCGTACTTTTTTTAACTTTTTCATTGTTATCAGCTAATCAACCGTATATTTATCTGCCACTTAAACTAGGCTTATAACTAGAGATAATTATCTAACTATTACTTCTTATGTCTTTAGTATTCTTATGTTTTTAGCTTTTTAGCTTCCCGTTGTGTCTTAAGTCACTCTGTTACCATTGAGACACTTCCGTTTCCCATTTTACGCTGAATTCTCGAGGCATTGTGTGTTGAGTGGCGGAACTAAATATCGCATTTTACCTCGTTCTCTTCTCTCTTCTTCTAATTCTTAAAACAATAATTTTAAAGATACTATGTAGTAGATGGCAAACATTTGTTTGATGGCAATCTAAAAGTTGAATAAAGCGCCATCGCTTTATTCAACTACAACAAAAATAAAATAAAATTTTGCAACTTACCCTTCTGCGATTTGAACCCACAACCCTAATGATCATTATGGGTAAATTGTAAAATTTATACACGTTTTGAATACCTACTCCTAAATGACTATAACGAAATTATGTCCAAAATAGCTAGCAACTTTTTATTATTTTCAGAAGTCAATCGTGTCGCATTGACACAAGCTTGTGACTCTGAAAGCGACAGGTTGTGAGCTCGATTCCTACTCGAGGAATTGAGATAAATTTAATATTTTCATTCCTTCGTTCTTGTGTCGAGGCAAAGTGTGGCATTGAGTTCTGCCACTCAACACGCCTCCAGAATTGGGCGGAAAATAGAGAACGGAACGTCTTAACACTAGGTTCCCTTTGCCTACCCTGCTATGTGCGGGATACAGCGTGAAACTTGTAAAAGAACATGTTATTATCTCATATCACTCCGACAGTACCATTCGTTTCGCGGTGTCGTTACTTCACCCGCTTATATATTATTTCGGGCCCTCAGACTAACGTCGCACAAATCTTCCTCTTGATGTATGGCACATCCTTATTTGCTTTCTATATTTGTGAATACATTTTTCATACAAAATATCTAATGTATTTTGTGGTTTTTCTTTCTTTATTTGATTTAAATAGATGGTTGGTTAAATATTTTTTTATTTTTATGTTGGTACTTAACGTTTTTTTTTACATGATACAAAGTAAACGAAATCTGTATATTTTTTTCCATTTAAAACATTTAGATATTTAAGTAAAACTGACGTAACATCTTATAATAATAATAAATATTTTTTGTAAGCATTTTTCTCATAGATATTTAAATTCCTAAACTATTTTGAATTAAAATAATTTTTAAACAAAACAATATTTAAAGTATGTATATGTAATAAAAATTAATTTATTTGCACATTTTTTTTATTGAACCACACGTCTGTTTGCGCTCTTCGTGGTGCATGGGCATAAGAGTGTGACTGTAACGCCACGGTTTTAGGTCCATAGGTTTTAGGTCGATCTCCACTCGAGGGAATAATTGATTCCCTTGTTTTATTATTTCTTATTATTTTCTTCGCCGTACCACCAATTCAAAAAACACCGTGTTGAGTTTCGCCAATCAACACGCAATACCTCGAAAAATTCGGGGGAAAGTAGAGAACGGAGTGACTTACGATAGGTTCCCTCTGAATACCCTGCTGTATGTGGGATACAGCGTGAAGAATAAAAAAAAATCTATTGTATCTTATAATTGTTATTCACTACCTTACATCTTCCTTGCACACACACAAAAAACTTAAAAAAAAAACTAACACAATTTCATTAAATCATTTCGTCTCAAAAAAAAACAACGTTTAAAGTATATAATTAGAAAGAAACTACTTTAATTTTGCTTTTAAGCTTACTGCCATCAACGTCTCGGTTCCGTCCCAACACGCGCTGTGTGAATAATTGGAGCTTTTATGAGAATTCGTTAAAATGAACGTAAAACATAATATTTTATTTTTGGTTGCCATTCTGGTTGTATGTGGTTTTGGGGTTGTATTTTTGATTATTTTTTTGTGTTTTTGGTCAATATTGGGATAGATAAATGAATTGTGGATGTTTGAGGTTATTTTGTTGAGGCCGTCGTGGCGTCAAAGGCGGCGTTGAGTTCTGACACTCATCACGCAATGCCTCCAGAATTCAGCAGAAAGTGGGGAACGGAGTGTCTTAACACTAGGTTCCCTCTGCCTACCTTGCTGTGTGCGAGATACAACGTGAAGCGGTCGTGGCGCAGCAGCAACAAGCGTGCATCTGTAAAAGCTACAGTTTGTGGGTTTGGTTCCTACTCGAGGAAGTAAAATATTTAATATATTCATGTCTTCGTTCTGGTGTCGAGATAAAACGCGGCGTTGATTTCTGACACTGAACTTGCAATGTCTCCAGAATTTACTGTCATGTTACATGTTACTTGTCTTGACACTAGGCTCCCTCTGCCTAGCGTTGCTGGATACAGCGTGAAACTGAAATCAAAGGGCTTGTTACTTTGGTTGGTACGAATGGTTCAAATGAAATTGATTTTATTCTTGTGACATAACTTTTCTTACTTACACCATATTAGTTATCGATGATAACTTTAGTTTTACCAAAATCTTTCAGTTTGTATTATATATAGAATTATAACCGTTGTGTGAAGTGAAAAATACGAAAAACTTCCTATAATTTCATTATTCTACTTGAATTTTCTGTTTACAACGTGGACGTTTTCAAGGATTAATAGAGGTAAATGATATATAGTGACTGAACAAAGAGTATTTTTATCGAAAGTGTTCGAACGGTATTGGCTAATAGAATTCCTGCTTTTAGTCCGTTTCGCAGTACGGCGGAACTTTTGACATGTTTTATGATCTGTCGCGTGCAGACACGGCTATGATGTCGTTTCTTATTTTAAAAAAAATCTATACAGATCTGTATAAGAGGTTGTGGCGCAGGGGAACAAGAGTGTAACTCAAAAGGCAGTTGTGGGTTGTTTTCACTCGGGGAATGAATATTTATTAATATTTTTATTTATTCGCTCTGGTACCGCACAGGCAAAGCGCGGCGTTAGATTCTGCAAGTCAATAGGAAATGCCTCAAAAATTTGACGGAAAGTGGGGAACGTAGTGTCTTAGCTCTAGATCTCTGTTCACCTTGCTACATGCGATACACAGTTTGAAGCTGATAAAAAAGATCTGTATAAAATGGAGTTGGAAAAATTCAGTATTAAGACATTAGTTTCGTCATTTTCCTTGTTTTTATAAATAACATAATGTTAGGTACTTTTAATTAAGTTACTTTTATTAAGTGTACTTTTTATTAAGTTACTTTTATTCTTCGCAGATAGAACAATTAAAAATATTTTAAATATAAGCTTCACGCTGTATCCCACACATAACGTAGGCAACGGGAACCTGGGAACCTAGTATTAAGACAAAATCTTATATTTTATTTCCACATAATTCATAACTTACATTCACACTAGCGGATATTTGCTAACTGTGCCACAATATCGTTCCATTTCATTCACAATAATTTTTAATTTGCTTTAATTTAATAAAAACATATTATAAAATTGGCAAAGTACCAAACGACGTTCGTTTAATAGATATAGAGTGTCGTAAGTTTCCGCCTTCAGCCGGAAGTAGTTAATTTATTGCGAATTTTAATACTGGGGTGGTGGCGGCTGATAAGTGCCTATGGTTTTTATGAATTTTTAGTACCTGCTATTTAAATAATCATATCCTAAGCAAGATAGGGCTATGTGAACTTTCTTTAAGATTTTGATGATTTAAATATCTCGTGATGCTTAGATTGATGTTCAATTTGAACGGTTTCCAAAATAAACTAATTTAAATCTCCCTGCATTCACGCTGTATCCCGCACACTGCAGGGTAGGCAGAGGAAACTTAATGTTAAGACACTCCGTTCCCCACTTTCTGCCGAACTCTAGAGGCATTGCTTGTTGAGTGGCAGGACCTCAACGCCGCGCTTAGCCTCGATACCAGAGCGAAGAAATGGAAATATAAATTTAAGTAAATATTTCATCTCCTCGAGTGGGGATCGAACCCACAACCAGTCGGTTTTACAGTAACACTTCGTGCCGCTGCGCCATGACTGGCCTCATATTATATTTTCAATTTATTTATTGATAATAATAAAGCAAAATCCCCCACTAATTAACCCATGACTAATCAAAAACAAAGCTAAACAACTAACCGTGGAACAGAACAACCACGTTGCAAATTGAATGCCACAACAGGTTCTATCTAAAACTACTGAACAAGCGTACAGTACGGTTGACGAGTAATGGCCACGTCGTTCGATTTTCAGAATTTTTAAGCATTAATTACATGGAAAGAAAATAATCACAGGAGAGAAAACTTCTAAAATTTAATCAACGTAGGCATCTATAGCTAACTTCAGGCTGGCCACGACTCGTCGACCGTACTTTAGCGCACTCCTACATTCATAGAACTGATGACACATTTTAGTGTACACGTAAATTAGTAGGGAGTTCGACCCCCATGATTTAGGGTTGGTCCAGACATAGGACGGGTGTACATAAGTATTTATTAGGGTTGTTTTACCTTTGACATGTTTATCATTTCTCATCATGCTGTAAAAAATAATTTTAATTTATTATATTTGTAACATAACATTTAAATGCAAATATAGTAAAATTAAAAATCTTTGAAACCTTTTTGAAAGAGATGAAGAAAGGACGGAATGCAAGATCAGTGTAAATGGTAAGATATTAGAACAAGTGAATGAAGTGGTATACTTGGGAAGTATGTTCAGTAGAGATGGAAGATACGAGATGGATGTGGAAAGGCGTATTGCTGCCGGTAACA